>JAUPFT010000001.1:42241078-42463578 GCA_036936625.1 Parnassius smintheus behrii | reverse complement strand
CAATATCGTTAGAATAAGAAGGTAAATTTTGACAGTTTACTAATGATTACAAATAGCTTAATTGGTATATTGGGCGGTCACAAAATCGTAATACCATGGTTCGAGCCCAGACCGACCGACCGACTTTTTAATTTTTTTTTTCAAGTTCCTCTCTTTTTAGAGAAAATCTATTTTTTCGAGCCTTTTTTAGTATTTTTTAAAAACACGAAAATTTAAATTAAACTAATTGCACGATGATTTTTAATTGAAATAACCAGTTCAGTTTTTTCTATTATGTCGCTAAGATCAAAAAATATTATTCATATTTCATCAGTATGTAATTTGTATCTAAATATAATTTCCAAAACACACGAATTAAAAAAACGAGCTAAAAATACCGAGCAAAGCTCGGTCAACCGGGTACTTAATAATAATTTAGTTATTACCATACCAACAAAGAAAGAAAAAAAGGAGCGCTGCGTACATTTCAAAGGATGCAAAAACCAAGGCAAAACCATACTCAACTTATTGCAAGAACACGCACTTGCGTGTATTCATTTAATATCTCATGCAATATCATTAAACACTTACATGTATGCATCTAAAATCATTTGTAACCATTAACATGGTTTTAGGTGTGTATCCAAAAACAAACTTTTACGAGCTGATGAAGAAAGAAAGAAAAGAGAGAGAGAGAGAGAGAGAGAGAGCGTGTCATGATTCAACATTGAGCTATTATGTACTACGTACTAGAGGCGACACTGCATTCAGCTACTCTGTTCCACTCAACTGCGCTGAATACACCGCACTTTAATCAGTCACTCGCTAGGCGCTTGTAGAGTTGTCACGTGTTGTGTTGATTTAAAAAAAATCTCTTGATAAAAATATGCCGTCGTGTGTACTTAGATATTGCACAAATAATTCAAGAAATGTCAGTAAAAACCAAGGAATTACTTTTCATCGGTTAATAGGATACTTAGTCAATAAAAAAGTATTAGATTAATAATAAAACAAATTATTCCTAAGACGCCATCTCGTGTCATAGAACATAGATTATGAAATTAATATGTTCAGATGCGTCATTTCTGTGGGTACTTAATTATAGGACGAATATATTATTATACACATTTTTTGTAGAAACATATAAGTTATTATAATTAGGCTAAATTTTTCATGTTTAAATCTGCTTATATTATATTATATATTCTTTTATTTTATTTTTAGGTTTCCACATCGTAGTAAAAGTGGAATAAATTCGTCCATTTTAAACTCTCGTGTGCGCAGCATTTATGAACGACTCTTATTCTATTTTAAATAAATATATTTGTAATTTAAATGTTATGTTAAAAAATTTTGTTAAACATAAATTAAGTATGTTTTTTTATATTTTACATAGATACCTTTTAAAATATTCAGATAAAAATATCATTAAAATGTAATTGTGATATAATATTATATTAAATGAGCAAATGTAGTATACAAAATAAATGACAAAATATAAATATTGTTCTCAATATAATTTACCTATTTAACGATACTATCTACCATTACCTACGGGTCATTCTACCTATGTTTATTCTATGATAAAAAAACCAACCGCGCGAACACAGAGTAGCGCACATTTTTTGTTTGAGATAGCTATTCTAGTACTTAAGTACATATTACTTCAATGGCACATGCGTAAGTCAACTTGCAATATGAATATGTAAATTGTAGTACGTCAAAAATTTTACTACATCCTTAACAGCAGTTAGCCATTGACTTATATATTACTAGCGTAAGGACCGGGTCGACCGAACAACCAAAATAAAATTACAGCTTAGGGCCAACGCGACTCGGTCGACAGTGGTGCGCGCGCAAGACAGATTTGCCTGTCATAAATATGTTTGCGTGGTAAAAGACTGCAAAAATTACGACACAAAGATTAAATAGGAACGTGGTATATCGTATCATCGGTAAAATAATTTTATATTCATTTTGTTAATATAAAATTATTATATAAGCGCATTTTTAATGTTTTATTTTACAGTTAGTTTAATTACATTACCAAGATTAGGCCAGGGTTGGATACATACCCTCAAAATATTGGCATATTTCTATTTCTGTTTAATTTTTGTCTAAAGAACTTAGTGTAAGTTAAATTTTGAATATCAGTAACTAATATATTTTATATTCAATAAGGGCCAAATGAAAAAAGAAACCATATATGCTTAATTGAATCTGAAAATCTGATTCACAAAATATTTTGAAATTCGGTTTTCAAACCGATTGCTTAGACGTTAGGGTTTTTATCGTGATAGCCCCTCATTATGGTTGCATCAAGGATTTCACATAAATGCATCGATCGAGCACCGATTGACCAGAAAGGGAGCTAATTCTAATTATATTAAAAAACGCGGTACTCATGTACAATACAGAAATTCTCGATATCGTAGGGTTAATATTAAAAAGTAAAAGGACCCAATGGTAACAAGTCGACCTTTAGGTAAAATGATGGTATTTTCGCTTAGTATTATTACGACACTACATACTACAAACTATGAAATAATGGTACAATTAGGATAATAATTATACTACGAAATCCGACCCTGGTTACGTAGTGTTACGATATTACGTTTGTATTATGACAGATGCGCTACTTTTTCTTGTATGAAAAAGCTATGAGTAAAATATTTAGATGGGCCTCTCCTTCCTTTTGAAATCATTGCAGTTAGCACAAATATGTAATCATCTCTCATATCCGTTCACTTTAAACGCCTATGATTTTTAAGGATTACACTTTCATATAAAAAGATATATTCGTGTTTAATACGGGTACCTTTAAAATTTAAAACGCAAGTCAATATAAAATGGATGAAGATAGTTGTCAGAGGACTTATAGAACTTCTTTCGACTTAATCCACTCATGCCTGCATTAAATGTGGCAGACATTTGACATTTATACTTTCAAACCTTTTAGAAGTAGACATTTAAATGATATTTAAACTTAATGCCAGCGTTCTAATTTAGGAAGCTTTTTAAAAATTTAAATTAAAATAATAATTATATTCTTTAATTTACACATTACTGGAATGTTATAATAACACCACTTATAAGAAAAAAAATTAGTAGTCTTCTATTGATAAGAATGGCGTATTTTTATTATTTTTTTATACTTAATAAAGTATCTCAGACCAATATATTAATTTGTCACTTGATCATATTAAAATAAATTTACATAAGTATTGGAATTATATAATATTCACCTAAGTATTGGAATGGTTTTCAGATTTTAAGCATGAAATCTAATAATTATATATAAGATTATATTGTTCATTCATAATTGCGTATAAATAGCGACAGTAGCCTAGTGGCAGGGCGCGGACCGCGAACTCAAAAGGTCGCGGGTTCGAATCCACCATTCGACTACTGTCGTGAACCACTCCTAACACAAGCATTTGCAGCTTACCAGGAGTGGTTAAAGGGAATATTAGTAATGTTAATTAATAAGACTACTAATATTTAAAAAAAATATCTCCAAAAGTTATGAAAAAAACATCAACTAAAATGATTATCAGAAATAACGAAAGGTTAGTGTTTCTGAAGTTAAACTTCTTTAGGTACGTTAAAGGTAAAACTATACGTAACTAAACTCCAACGGCATGAAGTTGGCTACTAAAATATGATTACATATTATTGCTAAGTACAATCAACACAACTTTTAAACTCAGATCTACAGAAAATGTTCAAATCGGTTTTTTTAATTTCATAATCCAGTCCATGTCTACCATCCCACCTGATTATAAATAGTAGTGGGTCTCCAATGATGGTAAAGTTCACTGATTTAGCCTAAAAAACCTATATTCATTTTTGCTTTTAATACAACCACACGGTAATCGGATGATAGACAGATGCTCGTAAATGTTTCCATTCATTTACTACACGCATAATAAACGAGGAACAATTTCGTTTGAATACGTGGTAATTCGACAACAAAGGGGTGGAAACCAATCGGGCGTCTTGTAGTCCGATAATAAAACGGAGAAGAAGGAATTAAGTCATGCAACTCTTGGGCACACACTTCGAAATGTATCCTGTAAAACGCTGAAAGTCTGAATACTTTGCACATACGCTCGAGACTGGTAATATTGGTTCTAATCAAATTAGTGTCACAAATAAGTCTCTTAGCACACCTTTCTCTTCAGTTCAATGTCTTTGCAGCACTAGCCCAAGTACGGCAACAATATTCCATGCGCGACTTGCGCTTTATACATAGTGTAAGCAATTATCCCGACGTGGAGTAACGTCACATGAACACCTAGCTTCCTTGCAGCTGCTTCGAACCATAACTCAATGAACCACCGAAATTTCACAGAAGTACAGCACCTGAACATTAACTGAAGGCGATCGTTGAATACCATAATCTACTTCGGAGAAAAGGAGCACCTTTAACTCAGCCGTAGCTTTTCTTATGGACTGGTTTTGATGCCGACTGATCCGAACACTCAGCTGGTACTCTCCACAACTAAGCTATCGGACATCAGGTCATTCATATGTAGCGGAAAGATAGATGCAGAGAGATTGAATTTCTGTCGAACTCTGGTATTAGTAGAAATAGGCTCTGAAGAGTAGCCTTCGTCAACGACTGAGGAGAAACCGTTTACTCAAAAAGTCTTTCATCCAGCTGATGAGACCAGAGAATTAAACGTATGCTAAAAGCTTGCTTAAAAAGCAAGCGTGCCATCCTATCAAAGACTTTTGAGACATCTAAGAAAACAGCAATGCCCTCCATTCTTTAAAGATTCGTCGTTTGCCTTGCGCATTCGCGTTTTCCATAACCTAGAAGGTTCCGTAATATCGACCGATAATGGTTTCTCATATTGTCGGTTCCTGAGTAGGTTGTTCTGCTCTAGGTATGTCATAAGATCGCTCATAATCTTGAAAAGATATTTTGTATTTATTAGAAAATAAATACAAAATATTTATTAAAGCTGCAGTCACCTTTTATAAAAAATTCCTTAGCTTCTCTCGAAGGAATTCTGATATCATCTTGAAAATTGATATTTACGTTAAGATTGAATAGAAAATTGAATTCATAGCAATGATTTCGTTAAAATAGACTATTCTGTATTTATTTTATATTTATAAACTATTGGATTTTAACAGTTCGAAAAGACTTTTTTTTAAAGTAACGATATGCCCCGGCTTCGCACGGGTGATTTCTGAAAATTGACAACTGCGCCCCCTACCGGTTCCACCCATAAGCACATGAAAAATCATCAAAATCGTTCGAGCCGTTTTCGGACTAACGGACGTCAATTGATTTTGTTATATACAGACCTGCTGATCCCCACGCCTTCACCCGCGCATAATTTGTGGTTCTAATTATTTTGTGCGGAACCTCAATTTTTTAAATAAAAGTAACCTATCCTATCCTTATAATATCAGCTATCTGCCAGTAAAAATTCCGTCAAAATCAGTCCAGCCGTATCGGAGATTAGCCGGAACAAACAGACATACAGGCAGACAATTTAAAAAAATGTGTTTTTGAAGTACCTTATAGACTTTTATGTGAATTTAGTAAAAAGCTGTTATTTTGACATTACAAGCAAACACTTCAATTGAATAGATACATAGATATAATTAACTTTTATATATTTGAATAGATACGTAGATATAATTAACTTTTATATTTTCCTTATAACTAATTTTGTGATCATCTTACATTATTAAAGTGGCCTTTCATTAAAATTTTACTTATATTTACAAAAATATCCACAGCAGAGTTCCAATAGAAGTGGTTTTCTCTAAACGTATAATAATATGGATTATATTGCTACATGTACAAAAATTGATAATAAGTTCCTCTCCGGAGCTTACGTGACTAAGATAACGAATAAGATCTCTTCATATTTGTTTCCAGCCAGCAATTTTCACAAGTATAAGTGGAATAGTAGAAAAATGCTGACTGTTTTTACATCGAAAATGGCGCCAACCGTAACAGAAAATAAGCAGATATTTTTTTGCATTCTTCACCCATTCTGGGTAGGCAAAGGGAACTATGCCAATACAGCCAAGTTTCCGTAGAATTTTTTTACTGATATGAAATGAAAATGAAATTCAACGAGATGAAATGAAATGAAACCTAACCTAACTCATTGAATCAAATTATGGTGGTTTCTTTCTTTTTAATAGACATTTTTAATAGACTTTATTACAGTTGGGAAAGAGAACGCACGAGTTCGGTAAAGGTAAAGAAAAAGCTCGAGTAGGTAATAGCCCACATCCCGAACGCTATACGTCCCTGCAATGCGCCACTTTTTGAGTAACTGTATTAAAATAGTATATATCATTACGAGTACGGAAAGCCTGTCATTGCAAAGAGAGTGTTGACAGTCGGAACAAGTCGCAATGACGGTTCCGCACGTGTACTGAACAACTATTTTTAATACAGTTGCGAAAAAATGAAGCAATTTAATAAGATAATAAAAACACACTAAACTCAACTAACTTTTATTAACTGACTAACGATTAGATAAGATTTTATTGTGTTTTTCTTATTTTATTAAATTGCTTCATTTTTCGCAACTGTATTAAAAATAGTTGTTCAGTACACGTGCGTAACTTTCATTGCAACTTGTTCCGACTGTCAACCCTCACCTTCGGCTGCGCCTTGGCTCGGGTAGACATTTGTCGGAACTCTTTGCAATGACAGTCTTTCTGCACTCGTCATGAAATATACTATTCCTATTCATCATGTATTTTTAGTAGTCGGCATGTAATTTAGCACTATCTGGTATTTTTCCTAGTCACAATTTGTAACGAATTCTAAATCCGCATTATGTACAATGTTTTCCTAAAGTTTAACCTACAACATTTTCCGTCAGCTTATCCTTTGGTTTTCAGTCTTTAGATTGCTAAAATTGCCTTCGAGTTCAAAGGAGGTTCAGATCAGGATCAATTGGTCTTGATTAAAATTTAGCCATACTTTTACTGAACCAGACTTTATCACGAGAGCAAGAATATCCAATGAATATACCTGAAACTATCTGTTAGTCATTGGATTGGATAAGTTGACAGATAAGCCAAGTCTAAACGAATCACGGATTCCAAATGAATCACGTATTCATTTAGATCCGGCTTTACAGGTTCATGATTACATTTTTATTATTCCCTGTATAAATATATATATATATATATTTATACAGGGATTCCATAAAATGCAACGTATCCTTTAGCGTTAGCCTTTTTGATTAAAGTTGGTTAGAAGTAAAATGAATGAAATTATTATTGCTATGTTTAATTATATTCCATGCCTATTAATTTATATCTATTTTTTTTTGTTATTATATGTGCTTGTGAAGACCCTCTTTTATCGCTCGTTAATCGATTTTACCTAAATTCTTTAGGGAGGAAAATTCTTTAAGGAGAAATATTCTTTCGGGGGCAGAATTCAGGTTAATAAAAGTTTTAATTTATAACGTATTCTATTTGGTTGTATCTCGCTTGTTAGACTGAATACGCTACGCTTAATTTTCAAAACAAATTTGGTTGAGTTCTGTAATAACGGACTAACGAGACTCAAATTTACTTTACTTTATTAATACTACGTCATATTAAATATTTACTTTATTTACCCTATATATATATATATATATATATATATATATATATATATATTTATATATATATATATATTATATATATATATATATATATATATATATATATATATATATATATAGGGTAAATAAAGTAAATATTTAATATGACGTAGTATTAATAAAGTAAAGTAAATTTGAGTCTCGTTAGTCCGTTATTACAGAACTCAACCAAATTTGTTTTGAAAATTAAGCGTAGCGTATTCAGTCTAACAAGCGAGATACAACCAAATAGAATACGTTATAAATTAAAACTTTTATTAACCTGAATTCTGCCCCCGAAAGAATATTTCTCCTTAAAGAATTTTCCTCCCTAAAGAATTTAGGTAAAATCGATTAACGAGCGATAAAAGAGGGTCTTCACAAGCACATATAATAACAAAAAAAAATAGATATAAATTAATAGGCATGGAATATAATTAAACATAGCAATAATAATTTCATTCATTTTACTTCTAACCAACTTTAATCAAAAAGGCTAACGCTAAAGGATACGTTGTATTTTATGGAATAAGGATGAGAAGCGAGTACACAGTCCACCTGATGGTAAGTGGATGCTGTGGCCCGTAGACATATGAATTTAGCCTCTATTAATCAAAATGCAGATGCGTTATCACCCTTGAAGACTAAGATGGAATGCCTCGATTCCAGTAAAACACGTCTCCAGCTCGCTAAACTCACCGCAAATGTCACCATACGAAACACAGCAGAATTAAGCTGCTATTTTGCTACGCTGGTATTCTGTGAGAGCGTGGTCCTTCCCCGATCGAGCCGACTCATTCATGCTACAACCGTAATAGCTGCAGCGTCGCTCTGTCACGTTGTCTTCATTGAGGACTTTAGATGGAATACCTCTCAGCCTATATATACCTATATGTAACCTATATATATATATATATATATATATATATATATATATATATATATATATATATATATATAATCATACCACAGAGTAAGGACCAGAGGGGAAGCTTCCTAACAACGTAAAAAATGTTTACCTATTTTGATAGGGTTTTTACCTGTTGAATTTGAAAATTTTGAGTAAAAGAGCAAAATTACATGGTATAAAACAAAATGTGATTTCATTGTAACTTAAATTAATTTAACAACATGTCTATTTATTGTAACTTAAATTGAAACTGAAAAAATTGTATATTTTGCTAATTTTCATAGTATTATGTCTTATGGAATCTTGCTGTAGGGTAAATTGGCGAATATTGAAAAAATATATGCAATTTATAATTAGAAACCGCGCGAATCCCTTTGCTTTTTATTACATATTTCGATCATTATCATTTTTGTAAGATGTATTCATCAGTACAAAGAATCAGGTGGTGGTAGTAATGGCTGTGATAGTGGTAATGGGCAGTGGCGGTGGCTGCGGTGTTGATGGTGGTAGTAGTGGTGGTGGTAATGACTGTGGCGGTGATGCTGGTTGTGGTGGTGGTATTGGTGATGGCGGTTTTGGTTGATGGTCCACTACCCTCCACCATCAACGATACTACAATCACCACTACCGAAACCAGCACCACTACCACTAACACCACCTTCACCACTGTCTGGCAATTGCATTATTTTCTCTCGAATTTTTATACATAGTATGTATAAAAATTACAGTTGTACAGTATGACATACTGTACAACTATTAGTACTGTAGTATTACAAACTATACAATATTACATACTGTACAACACTAATTAATTACCTATTTAAATCGATAATGTCTTATTTTAAAATAAACAATCTCTAAACTTAAGACTAATTGTAAAAATAAAGTAAAGTAAGTAAAAGTAAAGTTACAGCCTATATACGTCCCACTGCTGGGCTCAGACCTCCCCTCATTTCTGAGAGGGTTTAGGGCAAGGAAGTGTCCGCCGCGCTGCCCAAATGCGTGTTGACGAACTTCACATGTCTTCGAAATAAATAAAAATAAAATACATATATAAAATTACGATATATGTATTGTTCCATTTATTTAAATGCGCACGAGTAACACAGCCCTTTTATTAATACTAGGAGCTAGGAGCGTCGGTGAACCTGTCGGTGAGAGCTCAGGCATACATCGCTGCGCTATGTATGGGTATAGTCGCAGCGATCCGTTTGTATGTAGCTTCCCCTCTGGTCGGTATTTCTACTCATGTGATCACACTTCTCTATACCCTTGAGACCCGAACACAGCTGTACTTGTTGTGGACGTACCGCTCTTTGGCGGCAAAAATAAGTACAAGGGTGATACATAACCCAATAAGTAGTACCTATAGATAACTCCTTACTATTGCAATCATAATTTTTTTAATTCACCATATTGTTTACTGATCTTTTATCAGATATGAACTAAGGTATAGTTTAAGCAGTGGGTTAGGTAATGTTCGAATAATTTAAAAATAATATACACGTCCACGGCTTTTTTCTGTTGTTTATATTGCTTAATACGAGTTTTCGGACTTTTGACGATGGAGAATGGGATTTTTGAGCCTGAGGTTAACAAATTGCATTATTCTTTAAAGAAATCGGCTATATTTTTCTGAAGTTAAATAGAAAAAACTAGCTCATTTTAAAATCTAAGATTTGTAAAACACTGAACTAAGAAATAATTTAGAAAGTCGATTGTATTAGTAGTATCAACTTTATATTTATTCGGATCCATAAAAATAAAATAAAAAAAGCTTCCAAAATTTCATTTAACTGTTATTTACCTTCTTCATATTTGAATCCATTTGACAACGAAATATAATAATCGCATAAGTAAATAAATCTTTTTATGACAGTAAATCGATTCAAATAATCGAATAATATAATCCATAATATATATATATATATATATATATATATATATATATATATATATATATATATATATATATATATATATATATATAAAGACTCGTTTTTGAACGCTATCTACCACCAAACGTCTTTTTGTTCCTTCTTTTAAAACTTGACATTTCAAACCTCAAACTACTCACATAAAAGAAAAAGTCCGATTTTCGATTCGATTCGAAACGATCGCAAGAATCGAGCATTTTAAGATATATTATATATTATTTTAGTGTAAACTAGGTAAATAAAAAGGTATGGCGAATATAACTACAAAATAATAAAGAAGTGTAAAATATCATTATGCTAACAAATTATAGTAACAACAATAATTCAAGTAATCTATCTCAGTGACTTGTGTTGTTCATTTCACCATTTTGTTTCCTTGATAACCACAGCATTTCTTTGGAGATTTTATACTAGTTCTGCTTTCTATTGACCCTTGCTACGTTGGACATCGAGAATCTTTCTAACACGAGTGACCTTGCCTTGTTATTTAGAAAATATGTTACAAGCCTTTCGATTGAATATTGACGTCATGTTATATTTGTAATACACTTAAAGTAGGTATGAGAGTTTATAAATATAACAGTATTTTAGTGATAAATCGTCAGTTACAATGTAGATAATACATAACCTCACTTTTACTTGTTCTGTCATAACTCAGCTTCTGGATTGACAAATCTTGTAGAATTTTCAGCTATGAATTGTTTATATGTAAGCTATCAAATGGTACCACTTTGATATGGGGCCATAATATTCTATATTAATTCTAATAATAAATTAATTCTATATAATATTCACCTGGGGCCATAATATTCTTGATATACGGAAACGTCTCCTTCTTTTACGTATAGGAGAGATACTTAGTTATTATAATTATTATTCGGACTTAACCCAACCCTGTGTTTTATATTTACTACTTCTTCGGACATCACCCGTGCCTCTTAACTTCCACTTAACTTCAATACAATAATTTTCTATAAGTACTTTATTAATATTATATTAAAACATATTCAACATTTATGTTAAAGAAGTGTGAAAATTGAATTTACGTAATTCTTTAATTTCTTAAAAAGGACGCCTGAAATTATATAACATTAAAACGTACGATAAATAATGTATGTATTAACTTGTCTTATTCATCAACTTGATACAATATCAAGTAATATTTGGAACTAAATTTTAATCAAGGCTAATTGATCCTAGTCTAAGCTTTATTTTGGACTCTCTTTTTGTAATAAATTTGATTAATAAAGAAGAATTTAAAGGTGGACTTTATCTATCGAGGGTCAATTTTTCACTTCTCGGATAAAACTTAATGAATATTTATAATCATAATAATATTAAGATAAAACAATCAAACATTACAGTTGTATGACTAAAATATTTCAATCGCTTCAGTTTTAAATTGAGTCTGTTATTTTTGGGATTTATTACTTAGAACAGACGACTGAAAAATCAGCCCCAAGTTAAAAGTATTTTATTATTTTAGGTGCATTTTACCTTTCTTTTTTTTAAATCCGTTGTTATACACAAATTATATTATCAGGAGTCACTCATCGCTACTATCTTATTTTTATTACATTGAATTTTCCCAAAACTAACGCAATTTGTTTAAGAAAATACATTATATCTTTTGGGGTTCAGCCTATTTGAAAAAGAAAACCAACCAACTTGAGGATACGATAATGCTTTATAATAAAGACCAAAAACTCATTAAATTTTAATGCGCTTTAAAAATAATCTATTATATTGAAATTTCTCATACATATGATTGATAAAACGTTTTAATTTATGAGAACGAGCTTTTCTAACGCAAGTTATTATCAAAATTAGTATGAATAATGCGATTAAGTGTGTATATATCATTACTCACGCCTGTCACCCAGAGTGGTAGGCAGAGACAGCGGACTTCCATTTGGCACGATCCTGAAACACCTCTCTCGCCTCCTCCACATTCATATATCTACGCATACATACTCGTCGGTTAAAGGTACTCTTAACTTCCTACTCCTAACTCCTAACAATATATCGTAATTTTAACCATGGTAGAGCCAAGCTGCAGCCTTTACTGTTTCACGTATGGTTCGGCTCAAACCGGGGTGGTACGACAACCTCACAGAAGACCGGCGTGAAGTAGAAACTTTTGCATTTCGTCTGGTGAGTGCAGGTGGCCGGAGGCCCAATTCGCCCCTTCCCCCTAACATGGTAGCGGAGTTAAATATAACACTACCCCAGCAGGGTACCAGCACCCCCGGTGACGGAGAATCCCTCGCTGAGCATCCACGCCCAAACTCCCCTACTCTTTCTGCCCCTTCCCCTATCTCCTAACCCCTTTCGCCTTCTTTCGGAATTTCTAGTTCATTACATCATTACACAAAAACTCAAAACTTCGTCACTCAGAATAAATCCGTTTTCGTCTCGTGTTTCGTTTAGCATTCATTCTACTAGGCTGCATAAAAGTATCGGGAATGGAATATTTCCACTGTTCCTGTCATATTAAAATCTTTTTAATTGAAAACTCCTTGGTTTTAAAAATAGAATACCGTTTTTTTATTTCAAAAAAGATTCTCGGTCTTGTCACAAGTTTTTTTAAACTTGTTTAGTCGTTAAGAAAATGGAATTGACTCGAGAAAATTCAAGAGCGATGATTTATTATGACTCTCGAAGTGGTTCAACACAAAAACAGTGTGTTGACCGGATGATTTCCGCATTTGGTGATGAAGCCCCATCCAAAACCACAATTTATCGCTAGTTTGCTGAATTTCAACGTGGACGTGTCAAGCTCAGTGATGATCCCCGTCAAGGTCGTCCAAAAACTGCGGTCACCCAAGAAAACGTTGATACTGTGCATAAGCAGATTGAGGAAGATCGACATGTGACATACCGCGAAATTCAGGCAACTTTAGACATTGGCATGAGTGAAATACAAATAACCTTGCATGAACAATTAGGTGTAAGAAAGTTGTTTTCCCGATGGATACCGCATTCGCTCTGTGAAAAGCAAAAAGCGGCTCGCGTTACTTGATGCGTCAGAACTCTCGAAAGATTCCACGCAGGATCCTCAAATGCTGTATACAACATCGTATCAGGTGACGAATCCTGGATATATGCGTACGAACCCGATACAAAAAACCAGTCACGAGTTTGGGTGTTCGAAAATGAGTTAAAGTCTAATGATTTCTTAAATTTACGCGAACACTACACATTGAATAAAACTAAACGTCAGAGTATAGTTTTAAAATACTACAGCTTTTATCGGACGAAAACTCATACAAAAAGGTCAAAACAGACCCCACAACTAACACGCTTAAAGCAACTAGCGATCTAGTAAAGAAATACTCCGAAAAATGAAATCTCGACGTGAATTCGCTAATACCATCATGTACCAAACCACCGAGGTTGTATGGGTTACCGAAGATACACAAACCGAACGCTCCACTACGTCCTATAGTGAGCCAGATCGATTCACCAACTTATAAGCTAGCATAACACTTGGCAAAAATTCTGTCACCAATGAGAGGACATACCAGAGCACACACAAAGGATTCATACCATTTTGTTAGTGAGATAAAAGACCTACATCTCGCTGACAATGAAACTATGGTCAGTTTTCATGTTCAGTCACTATTCACATGCCTACCTATTGAAGACTGCATCTCAATTGTAACTAGGAAGCTAGAAGATAACAACATGCCTGCTGAATATGCAGTATTACTCAAACATTGCCTCACATCTGGCTATCTATTGTGGAAGGAAGAGTTCTACAAGCAAGTAGATGGTGTGGCGATGGGCTCACCTGTATCTCCCATAGTCGCCGACATATTTATGGAGGACTTCGAGAAAAAAGCCCTTCTTACTGCTCCTGTAAATCCAAGATTCTACAAGCGGTACGTAGACGACACCTTCACAACTTTACTATCTGACAAAGTAACTGCATTTTTAAACCACCTTAACTCAGAGAAGCAAATAATTCTTTAGCTTTCCTCTCAGGATTTCGAATGACTAAAAGTCATTCGAAATCCTGATAACACTATTGTTCACACTGTGTATAGAAAAAAGACCCATACCAACCGATATTTAAATGGTGAATCTCACCATCATCCTTCACAGTTAGCTACCGTGGGTAAATATTTGTTTCAGAGAGCACGAGGGATCTGTGACAGAAAACATCTGGCCGCCGAGCTGCAGCATGTCAAGCAAGTATTGCAAGACAACAAGCTTCGGATCCCGCGCCTACGTCACAGTGACCGAGTGAAGCCGGCCACAGTCGGGCGTGTGCCTGCTGTACTACAATATGTCAGAGGAGTCACAGACAAGGTTGGCTACAGCTTAAGACGAGCTTCCATTAAAACATACTACAAGCCGCCGAAGAAGGTTGTCAATTTTACCATCCGTCAAGTGTAATATCCCTCTACAAGATGCAGGAGTGTACAAGTTAGATTGTGAATGTGGTCTCTCTTACATGGGTCAAACAAAAAGATCCATAAAAACCCGCGTGAGAGAACATATAGCTGACGTGAAGCACCGACGCTCCGGGAAGTCTGCAGTCCGTGAACATGTTCAAGATCGTCCCCACCATTACATCAGATTTGATAAACCACAAATCCTCGCAAAAGAACACCGATTGTTACCAAGGATGATACGCGA
This sequence comes from Parnassius smintheus behrii, assembly GCA_036936625.1. Taxonomy (NCBI): domain Eukaryota; kingdom Metazoa; phylum Arthropoda; class Insecta; order Lepidoptera; family Papilionidae; genus Parnassius; species Parnassius smintheus. The sequence goes on along the minus strand of JAUPFT010000001.1, from coordinate 42,448,486 downwards.
GGCTATTGAAATTAAAAAACATCCTAATTTCAATAGAGAAGATGGTTGGGTGCTGACATCTGCTTGGGATCCTATAATTAAGAAAATTAAACCTAAACCCAAGCATACCACTGCAAGGCTTCAAGATACTGTAAGTTCGTTTTGCGTAAATCGTACCAAAAATTAATATATACAAAAACTGAAGGTAGCCGGGCTAACAATGACATTGGGACGTCAAACATCTCACTCCCCCCCCCCCCCCCCCGTGACCGTGGTTGCTGTAAAGCACCCGAAACGTCGGGAGTTAAAAATAAGTAAAATTAGTTAAATAAACGCGATAGAATCCGTAAATTTAGTTTTATTCAATGAGTTTAAGCCAACAAAAATTGTTCGTTCACGGAGTGTTGAAAAAAAATGGTGGCCACGTTTGTCTCCAAAACCGGCCATGTTACGACTATTCCTCTTGAGGGACAAAGAATGGTTAGTACAGAATGGTATGCTAGCATTTGTTTGCCACAAATCGTTTCTGAACTCCGTAAAGAGAACTGCAACCGCCGCATCAGCCTCCATCACGACAATGCGAGTTCTCACACCGCACACAGAACAAAGGAGTTTTGGAGCAAGAAAACATAGAATTATTAGACCATCCACCGTACAGCCCTGACCTAAGCCCTAATGATTTCTATACTTGCCGTAAAATAAAGAATAAATTGCGTTGACAGAGATTTACATCACCTGAAGAAGCTGTGGACGCCTACAAAACGGCCATTTTGGAGACCCCAACTTCCGAATGGAATGGTTGCTTCAATTATTGGTTCCATCGTATAGAAAAATGTGTCAAATTTCGCGGAGAATACTTCGAAAAGCAATTAATACATTTTTAAATAATAATGTTGTGTCACTTCCTTGATTCCCGAAATTTTCAGTTCCGCCCTCGTATTCTAGGCTGTTTTAAATTTCCTCTTGCAGTTCTTACGAGTTTCCAGAACATTTTTATATTTGCCTGGAAGTTATTGGATATTCTTCTATCAATCTTATCCGTCTACTTACTACTACGTACTACTTCTTTTACTGTGTTATTTAGATGTCTAAAGAATGCTTTTTTTCTTTCAATATCATCATTCGTACCGCCAGAATTACCAGCCTTTGTTGCTAGTAACCTCATCATCCCACCATAACGTATTATTTTTCCTTTCATTCTTTCTCTTATTAACACCACATACTTCGGTAGCTGTATCCACTAAACCTTTCTTAACATTTTGCCACACATTCTCCAAGTCTAACTCATTCATACATATTTCATCCAAACCACTTATATTTTCTTATAGTCTACATTTGTACTTATTTCTCTCATCTTCATCTTGTAACCTTTCTGTTCTATTACGCTGTAATGTAGTGATAGTACGCAGATGTCCGATGGCGCTAACGCCGGAATAGACCATTAATTCGGCATAAAACCGTTAGACCCCCAGTAAACCCCTGTACCTACCACTGTGCTCCTCATGCTTTCATCTAAAATTATGAAATGTATCATGCTTCTATCATCACCTCTTTCCCAAGTATACATGTGAATTCTCTTGTAGCAAAAGAAAGTGTTCGGCACAAAAATATTATTTTCCAAACATACTGTGAGGAGGCTTTCAACATTATTATTTTCACTTTAATCCCCAAACTTCCCCAATAGCCTTTCATAACCAAGCCTCTTCACCGTCATCATCATCATCAAAATCTCTCCCTTACATTTCATTAAAACTATCCTTACCATTTCCCAAAACTGCTCTGGGATATAAGTGGGCTTAGACATATCTGGGGAGTAGACCCCTAGCACAAATAACTGGTTTAAGCCCACTTTCATTCGTATCCATAGCAGTCTTGGGCTTACACATTCATACTTTTTCACTTATTGGTCCATCCTTTCTGAAAGGATGACACTTACTCCCCGCCATACTCGTTCGGTCTCGTCTATACCAGACCACTATGCGGTATACATGCTATGTGTAGTGACATCCTACCCTTTCCGTTTCGTCTCATCTGTTCCTCTATCGTACATCATATCGCATACTTTATTCATCTTATCATTCATTGCTCCACATACGAGTACATTCAGCGTAGCCAGACGGAAGTAGAATTAAGAAAAAGGCAACAAATTGGGCTAATCCGGATTTCGGTAGTAGTTTTTACATAAAAATGGTATTATTGCATTTCATAATATGCATGCAAAAACGATTTTTGCTTATTTTAAGATACGAAGACAATATCATTGAAATCTACTTAGATGGTACTCAGCACTCATATGATGCACGCGAAAAAGACTTATAAATATAATTAAAATTTATACTAAACAAATAAAACTTATTCTATTAGCTTCTTACTCTCAAACAATATACAAACACAAAATTTATAAAAAAGAATATTTTAATGTACAAATTTACTGTTTATTACATTTAAATTTCTTCATCACTTAATGTAAGTAGAATCTAAATGTGTAAAGATACTTTATTTTATACTAAGTAATGGATTGTCAGAAGTTACTAACGTAAGCGCCTTTATACATAAAACAAAATGGACAATTTTTCCTCGCCTTTTTATTTTCTGACCAAAAACATTATGATAACAAAAAGTACCAAATGTTTAGCACCAGCTTAAGAAGGTGCTTTAGATTAAACGTTTTTTCGATTTTCAGTTAACATAATGATAAAGGTCGTCTACGGCACCATTACGACAGCTGAACAAATGAAATACCATTAAACCTTCATTTACTTTCATCATAACTTCGAATTCTCTTTTTTATAATTTACATTTAACTCCTGAACTAATTACAGGATTTTGGCTGCCTTAAACTTAAAGTAGAAACTTTGAAATATTCAGTGCTTATTTTGATTGATATTTTATAGTTTGCTCCATTATCATGATTTTGAAATTTGAACATAGTTATATATAATATTCTACAGAAGGAGTTTTAAAAGCCGTTGTTTTTTTACTGTATTTTTTTATGTTTTGCCTCATAACATTTTTCCAGGTTAACCGATTTTGATGATTTTTTAACTTCCCGGTAAGAAAATTGAAAATTTTGAAAAATAGGGAATTTATTGGTTTCATCCCGATTTTTGAAAATCGAGTTTTCATTGATTCGCGACGTTTTGAGATCGCAGGAAGCTATTCTGACTAATTTCACGTGGACGTCCGTACGGATGAATGTATGTATGTGTGTGTATGAGTGTATGTGTGTGTGTGTGTGTATGTGTGTGTGTGTGTGTGTGTGTGTGTGTGTGTGTGTGTGTGTGTGTGTGTGTGTGTGTGTGTGCGTGTGCGTGTGCTTGTACGTGTGCGCGTGCGTGTGCGTGTGCGTGTGTGTGCAAAAATAAAAGTTGGTTCATTCGTTCGTGAGATATCGAGGGAGAAAGAATTTGAAAAAAACTTTTTTTTAACATAACTTCGATATTTCGCAACATAATATATACATTTTCATTTGAAATTAGCGGGAAGTTCCAGGGATAGCCTGCAGGGTCAACCAATTTTTTTGAACGCTTATCGTTTGGTCTCGTTTAAATCTTATGATCAAGATTTGACCAGTAGTGTTTGAGTTATTGTTAATAATGCGTATTTACTTGACTTCAATTTTACCACTTGTTAAATAAATTAATAATGTAATTAATAATATGAGCAAGAAACAATATCCATATTATACCTCATAGCCGGGCATAGAAATGGTAATGGAATATGGTAGTTAATAATTCAATACAACCTATAAACATTATACTGATGAACACAGCTCACCCCCATATCGCCTCGTAGGGGAGATATTTGTCATGTTGTTATCAGGAAGATGCTGCTACCAATCTCCTGTTTAGTACGACGTACGACACCCACGCGATGTGAAGTAGTGGATTTTCTTACGCCGCCGGTACATGGCACCGTTAAGATTTATCGAATTTTAAATTGAATCGACAGTAGTCTAACGGTTAATGGCGAAGTGAGGGCAAACGCATAAATTCGTGGACTCGAATCCACCATATGGTTACTGCGGTAAATCACTTCTAACTCAAGCATATGAGATTACTTGGAGTGCTTATTGTAGCTTTTAGTGTGGTACAAAGCCAGACTGAATCTTAAATAGAAGAAGACCTACAATCTATTAAAATTCAGCGAATTAAAATTAACCTTGTATTCATGTACACCAGATTAAATTCAATAAATTACTTATATTTTAATAAAAGCGTGGGTTATCAATTCAACTTAAGTAGAAATCCGACATTTTCATAAGTTTAAGGGTCAGTCAGTTCGGAAATTCAACAAATACTTCACGTACATAAAATGCTACAAGCTATAATTAAAATAAATATAAAATGTTAAATGTACCCATGCAAGCTAACGAATATATCCATGTTTTTTGTCACCGATAGAGTATATCTACACGAGAAACACTATTTTTTTTGACTAGACCCGATTATAACAGCCTCACTTTTATTTCTTCGGTTTCATGCCTCGAAAAAACTTATAAAGAACGAAACTAACAAAACAAACGGAGTAGCTTTATGGCAAACACTGATAAAATTTCATTGAAGGGATTCTTACATGAATTCTCGTATCCCGCCAAGGCAGCTCTGAGGAATTTCTGTAAGTCATCATTTCCATCTTTACACAGCGAGGACAAGTCACTTGATTACGCCACAAAGAATAAAGACGACATTTAAGGCTCCCTTTTTGCGAACTAAACTCTTGTTGCATCAATAAGAAGAACACAACGCCACGCCGATAGTCCCACATTGTGATCGCTCCATGTCGGAAGTGGGGTTCCTAATCTGATCCCTAAAAAAGGTAGAAGTAGAGGAAAGATGCTCTGATCCGTCTAACTACAGACCTATTACTATCACCTCCTTGTTCTCTAAAATGACGAAATCAATCAATAACTGCCAACTTATGAGACATCTTTACGATCACCTGCTAATTAAAGACCTTTTTGTTCACCTAATACATCAATAAGTAGCATCAAGCAGTTGTCATGCGGTCAAGCTCAAGGGGGAGGCATACCGATAAGTTTAACTATAGCTAAGAACTTTAATTTGGGTTTGAGACCAAATGCTCCTTTCGAGGCTTCCTGCTTACTGATTGCCTAAGAAACTATGCAAGTCAATCACCAGCTTTCTCGCAGATGCATGCTCCAACTCCAAGCCTGTTTTTTCTGCATATCAACGATATGTTACAAACTGGAGACATTCATAGATCTGTAAACGATGGTACAGACGATTTTTAAACACTAACCGTACCAATATTTCTCAGAAACATGTCCAGACCCAAAACAAATATGTGTCTGAAGTCAAAAATTAGTTGAACCAAGTTTCGGATTGGGGGCTAATAAATCTAGTTTAGTTAAACCCCTAAAAGACAGATAAGCACGTTTATCACAAAAAAATAACCCTGTGTCGTATCTCCTTAATTTCAGGGCACTCCCTTCGTTGCCTCGTCCAGCATCGAAATCCTTGGTGTCGGTCGACACTTCAAGAGATATACAGTTCCACAGTTCACCCCAGTATCAGCTCCTTCCGCTTGACCGTATGCAATGGATAGCGGTCTGAATCTTCGATAACCAAGTTCTTTTCGATCGAGTGGATTTATTATCGGATTAGTGGATCGAGTGGCCTTGGAAGAGACGGTGCATCTCTGTTCATCTTCTATCGCATATACAACGGGTTGTGCTTAGAATAATTGTTCGGATTAATTCCAGTTGCTGAACTCCACCATCGTACATTGCGACAGAGACTCAAAATTCCATTACTCATCATATCAATGGCTGGCGGTCCACTATTATTCGATTGATGTGGAATTTTCTGCCTCGCCCTAGTATACTGCGAAATGTATTCTGGCCGGCAACACACCTGCCATTCCTGTGGTATTGTAGATGTTCATGGGCATCGGTAAGGTATGCTTGTTTGCCTCCTCTTCCATAAAAATAAATCGCTTAATTTAATTCTTGAACTAAGTCCCAATAAACGCCAATCACTCTGCTAAGCATAGTGTTAATTTTTATATTTATTAAAATAGAGAACTAAATCCAGCGGTGGACTTTAATAGAAAGAGATTAAAAAGATAAATCAACTTGATGTGTATAACATTCACTACTACAAATAGGAAAGACCCAATTATACAGAACTCCCTCGCCTTCATGTATATAACGGCGTAATTTGTGTTACATTCTCGCTGCGCTTTAATTCCCGGATAAAAATATGAATGTAACATGATCGCGCATTCTCGAGAAGTACATGAAATCATTTGATATGCTTATTTGCACAACGTGATAAGCTCGTCCCCTAACTTATTTATAATTTTATTTGTCTCCTCAATTTCAGGGCACTCCAATTGTATAAGCCGGCATCGAAATTCTTGGAGACGATATTCAGCTTACTAATCCATTGGGCTATGTCGATCACTCTGGTTCTACTACGGATAAGTTTCTATTGCCATTTTAAAGGTGCTGGAAAGCCATTCTAATCTCGCTCAGACTGACGTCCGGGATATCATCGGAATAGTGTTGGATAAGACTTGCTCTTGGATCGTTACTCACGCTTGCGTGTGGCTCCAACGATGATTTGTACTACTGTACATAGAACCGCTCAATCTCACTCAAAATTTTAGGTGTCCCGGAAACGATGCTGCCGCTCGGTCTTCAGCTTCAACATTTGGCTCTTTCGGACAGACAAATCCCTCGCAAAGACGTTGGAGCCTTGGTTCCACTCGATCGCTTCTTCAATACTAGCTGCACTGAAGTTGCGTAAGTCCCGCCGCATGTATTTGGAGATCTGTCTGTTCAGTTGCCTGTATGCTGCCAAAACTACGTGACCCTCGTTGACACACTCTCAATATTTACAACGTTTGTTGACGAGAGACTTGTAGACGATAAATCCGACACCTCCTTGGGATAGATGCTTGCCCTCCCGGTGAAAGAACAAGTTGCAGGATTCGAAGATTACCATGTCCTCCCCCTCTCTTCAGACCTCCTATAATCCTATTATATGCCAGTGCAACTTGTCTACCTCTTCTTCCAGATCCAGTATTAACACTTTAATTACTGTACACCAATTAAAACTAGAAACACACTAGTAATTTAATTAAAGAAGACAATTTTATTGTTATTTCATTAGAATTTTAGAAGATTTTATGGTAAATAATAAAAAGCATTGTTTTACTTTAAAAATTGTCATGTTATACTAAGTTTAAAAAGTCTGTCCAGCTTTTCGATTTTAAGACCTAGCAACCCTATGCAGAACGTGGGCAGAAAGCTAAAATTTACACATAACATTATAATAAAACATTTTTGGAAAGAACATTCATTGTTTACGTTCATACTGCCAATGTCAAATACCTACAAGTAATTGTCTGTCGTTTGTTTACATTTCAAAGTGTTTATGTCATAGGATAATTAGATAAACCGAATTTTCGGAAAAAATCTAGGGATATCGCGAAAACATGGAAAATAAGACAATGGCTATGACATTTCTCAATCTTACTGAAAAAAGATTAGGGGTTTTGCAACTCTGAATATACTTAACATTGATTGCCTTAATTTTGGTTTATAGGCGTATTAGTATTGATTTTTTTTTCGCAAAATGGCAGCTTCACTTTTTACACAGGAATATTTTTCCAAAGTTACTTCTGTAATATACATAATAAAAATATACTTTAATAAAAAGGCTTAATATAACACAGATTCCCAAGGAACTTTCTGGTATTATTCCAAAATTTGACTGCAACTAAAACTTTCTTAATTTATTCATTCGTAAATATGAATAAGTTATAGTTGTGTAGGGAAATAGGAAATATAGAACAAGGTTTGTACATATTTCAAGTAATTACGTCAAAATTAGTAGGCAGAGCTGCCGCCCTTATTTTCTATATATATATATATATATATATATATATATATATATATATATATATATATATATATATATATATATTACCTATAGAAAATAAGGGCGGCAGCTCTGCCTACTAATTTTGACGTAATTACTTGAAATATGTACAAACCTTGTTCTGTATTTCCTATTTCCCTACACAACTATAACTTATTTATTACCAGGTTTTAATATCTAGTCTTTCACTAACATATATTATAATATATGTTAGTGAAAGACTAGATGTTAAAACCTGGGGAGAATCAGTATTAACTTTTGAGCAACATTTCGGTGATCCACGATGCGAAGAGTGTATTGCGATCAAATTGGAAACTTTGAAAACTCATAATGGCGAATCACATCTCGATTTCTGTAAAAGAATACGATATAAAAAGAGTACACTGATTGCGAAAGTTATTAGAATAGTAGATATTAACCTTCGTAAGAGTAAAATTACCGTATACAATCATATGTCTATGAATGTTTTCTTATATAATTGTGTAAACCGTACAATGTGCAAATTTATTGCACATTGTACGGTTAAAAAGATGTGACACCTTAAAAAGTGCTTTGAGCATATTGCTTGAAGAAGTTAATTTCTGATACCAATATCAGGCGAGAAATAAAATGTTATCATTGCCGAACAACGCCCAACATAAACCTCAGCCAGTATCTCAAAATCCCTTTTTTTGACAAATTCTCAATAAAACCATTTTTCTCACAAAATACATAAATACCACAACAAAATTTTAAATTTAACGCACCTCAAAACACACCAAACATGAGACTTCACCTTCAACAGCCAATATAGTATACAATTTTAACCAAGATTTGAATTCGGAATACCACCAAGCAAGCAAATTAAATTACCAACACAGCAACCCCAAAAATTTGGAATTAGACCACAACCCCTTCAATAACCCACAGGATTATGGCAAAAACCCTGAAATGCCCGAATATAATGAACAAGAATTAACACGTGAAAACGAAAATTTTCAAATAGAAGCCTCAAAGCAAACCCAAAAGTAATACACATAAATTAAATCCTAAATTAAAACTGTTATATAATATAGAAATACCAGAAATTAGTGCTAATTTTACGATTGATACGGGAGTTCTAGATCTTTCATAAGTCCTTCAAAAACAAACGAATATTTTGCGAACTTTAAACGAACCATTTGAAGTTATCAGTACCCACGCATCTAGATTACACGAAGAAGTAATAATTATACCGCTATTTCCGACTTTCTATAGTGATCAGATACATAAATTTTTATATATACGATGTAGATGGCCGATATGATAAACTTATCGGAAGCGATTAGATTCCAAAATCGATATGAGAAACCAAATATTACAGACAAGTACCGCAAATATACCCATAATTTATAATCCAACTAACGAAATTAAAAATGCCCCGCGTTGCGAAAAAAGAGTGAAATTACCAACCAATTTATTAAATGGAGAAGCTATATTAAATTACACCAAATTTTATTAGGGAGTTATTCTAACTCCCTAAGCCCAGTGCTCTTGTTGATTTTTATTTTTTTATATAGAAGAAGGGGCAAACGAGCATGCAGCTCACGTAATGGTGAGTGACTACTGCTGCCCATGAACAACCGTAACCAGAGGGGAATTTTAGGTGCGTTGCCGGCCTTTTAGATATAAGTAAGCTAATTCCTTGAAAGTCCCTAAGTCATATCGGTCTGGAAAAGTCGCCAGTGGTAAACAATTCCACAGAGAGGTTGTACGAGGAAGGAAACTCCTAGTAAAACGCACAGTGGTGGACCGCCAAGCATCCAGATGGTGAAGATTGTATCGTGAATTTTGACGTGATGTGCCTTCGTGAAATTTGGTTGCTGAAACCAATCTGAACGATTCCTCAGAACACTCCCCGTGGTAGATACGATAGATAACGCAAAGAGATACAACATCCCTACGCAATGCGAGAACGGTTACGCGGCAATAGTTATACAAAATACTTAAGACAAAGACATGAATTTAGTTGTAACTAAACCTTTTAATGTGACTAGATATAATAACGTAAAAGTTTAAATTAATAATTTACGGAACACAAACGACGTCGAAATAGACAACATTTTAACTGAAAATGCATATAAATTACGGTTAGATCACATGAACCAAGGAGAAAGAAATAGTATTCGTACTCTCTGTTTACAGTACAGAGACATATTTTACTCAGAACAATTACCTAATTGGATGCTTAACACCTTTACAAATGATGTTAAGCATCCAATTAGAACGCTTACATTATAAACGATGTAATAACACATACAGCTAGAAAAAATGCTAGAAAACGACATAATTAGACAATCCTTTTCACTCTGGGGTGCACCAGTACACCTAGTTGCGAAAAATGATAATACAAGTAACGAGATGAAATACAGATCAGTTATTGACTACTGGCGACTTAACGAAATTACAATAGACGACAAATACCACTTACCTAACATAATTGACTTGTTTGATAAATTAGGACGTAGTTGTTATTTTACCACACTTGAATTAGCTAGTGGTTATCATCAGATAGAAGTATCTGAGAAGGATAGACAGAAAACAGCTTTCAATACCCAGTCAGGGCACTACGAGTTTATACGTATGCTTTTCGGCTTAACCTTTCAGAGAATCATAGACAACGTCTTACGAGTTCTACAGGGTTTACACTGCCTAGTGTATCTAGACGACATAATCGTTTACTCTACAAGCTAACATATAGACAAATTACGAACAGTATTTGACAGACTAAGACAGACAAACCTAAAAGTTCTGCTAGACAAATTAGAATTTCTGAAAAAAGAAGTATTGTACCTGGGACATACGATAACTTGCGATGGACTGAAACCCAATGACGATAAAATTAAAGTCGTATTAAATTATCCCTTACCAAAGACGACAACTGAGATTAAAAGCTTTCTCGGTTTGGTAGACTATTACTGAGGTTTTATAAAAGATTTCGCTAAAATAACTCAACCCATGACAGCACGCTTGAAAAAGAAACGCTCTATGCCTCTTGACGACAATAAATATGTAGAGTCCTTTCAAAAATGAAAATAACTTCTGACAAATGCCCCAATATTAATGTACACAGACTTTAAAAAGCCATTTATATTAACTACAGATGCCTCAGAATTTGCTTTAGGTGCCGTTCATTCACAAGGAACAGAAGAACAAGACTAACTCATTGCTTATGCCAGTCGAACGATGCCGAAACACGTCACAGTGTAACTGAAACTGAAAACCAACAATGACAATTGATAAATACATTTAAATTTTGTTTGTTTTTTCAATAATGCAGGAAGCTTAAGCGCGAAAAAGTAGTTTACACAGCATTAGGCTTATGTTTTCCCTCAAAGGTGTCACATTGCGGCACAGATTAATTGCAGTTAGACCTAATGTACTCTAACAAGAGTTGCAAAAAAATCTTTGTGTCTGTTCTAGTACATCGTACATATTACTTCAATGTTGCACCCCACGGACCACTACACTGACATACCTAATATTTCTAAATAAAAGCAAATGAATGAAATAAGATCTCTCTTTATTAATTATCTATTAATATTAGATGTAAAAGTCTTACCATCAGGAGGACTAAGTGCATTCTTGTAACCTATTATTTTTATTTAAAGCGTACAAAACTTGAGGTATTCCACTTCTTCTATATGACTTTATGTTTAAGTAATGAAATAATTAAGAAGCCAACGGGCAGAGCTCTATCTAAAATTTATAAATAAATAAGAATCTTTTTCTCGCTTTTTGTTAATTAAAACTTTGTATCAGATCGAAGTATAAAATTTTGTTTCTATTCTTTTATGGCAACTCATCTTCATGTAAAAATTATTTTTTTTTATTATACAGAACATTTTTAAATTATAGAAAGTAGTCAGGGTCAGAGTTAATTGAAATTTAATACATAACATTTCTTAAACGTGCCCCTTCATAGCTGGCCATAATACGAAAACTTAAAATCACTCGATGAGTTATGGGAAGAACTGTACTCCAGTTTCTCTGCGTGATAGAATCTAAATTGGTGATTCCCAGGAAATAACATCAGTTACTGTAATGGCAATTCACCTACTACATTACTTGTAGAACCGACAAACGATTTAGAAAAATGGTCCTCAAAGAGATTATGAGCCGTGCAGAGTATCACTGGATGCAAGTAACTGACTATCTTGCAATCGATTTCAATATATGATATTGCAATCGATCGTCAATGTTTAACAATAGTCCTGTGATCAGCTGATATGATAATGATGATGATGAAAGAAGGCAAAAGTTTTAGTTATTTCTTTGGCATACAAAATAACATTGTCATGTATTTCCAATCTACTACAGCTTTGATTAAATTGTGAGACATTAATATGTATGGCATCACTGATTGCTTGTATTAAACGTAACGGACGAGATTACAACTATGAACAGAATTTAGATCATCATAAACACTGTGAAACGTAACCAGAAATTCGTTGCGAGTCAAACCGAAAATAATAACTTTTTTTAATTTCATAACCTCGCAAATATTTATTCAGCGGACATATCCAAAATGAAATCATCGATTTCTCATTCCCAAATCAAATTTACTTCAGCTATTACCCATTACATAAATTAACAGTAACATTTACTAAGGGGATCCGAACCCTTTGCAAACTTATGACCTTTACTAGGAACAATTGTTGTTCAAACTATGAATACAAAATTTACTAACAATTTAGTAAGTAAAAATGAATGGTATGTTTTACCTTAAGCCTGACTAAGTTTCAATACTATAGTTCCCCATTAGTTCATTGCCAAGCACTAGAAACGTCGGTAATTAAAAATAATTCAAATTAAACAAAATTAAAACAAAAATAATATCATCGTGCGATGGTAAAATCATATTCATTCAAAATGAACATGTACATTGAAGAGAGAATCATCTGTAATCTTTTCGTTTATAGTAATAATCTATAAACGAAAAGATTAATCACATTTACGATTTTATTGCAACAACATTTGAAATTTTACAATATCTCACAAACTCTGTACAATTTTCAAACTTTTAGTTTGTGTTATGTATTTTCTTTTATATAAACTAAGGTATATATTCAGCATACAGCAATAGACATACTCGTTATAGCCGCGTATGGAAATACCAAGACTTTTCGCACTTTAACACATCATTGCCGACAGAGAATCTTATTTCTCCAAAAAAAACGTAGTGGTTATATCACAAAAATCTAAATAATGCCGGCAGAGAATCCTTTTTCTCCAACAAAAACGTAGTGGTTATATCACAGAAATCTAAATAATGTTGCCTTATTATTTAGATTTCTGTGAGTTTAATACTATTTCTCTTCAACGGTTGTCCATTTAACGATATATACGACCAACCTAATGCCACTTAAGCGTACTGTCCGTTTGGATATATCGGGTAAATTACTTCTACAGCAGATATTGTTCTCATTGATTCATTCTAAAATTAGATCAACTTTAGTTTTTATAGTGCTTTATTTAAGTTAGTTAATTATTTTATATTATTAACTTCAAAGAATCATTATATAAAGCGTTGATTGATAAAATCCAATTAAGAATATAACAGGACTATCGAGAAATCTAATGTTAAAAGTTTCATTGTATTTATGAGGGTGTAAATTCTTCTTTTGAGCTACGGAATATATTCCAAAAGATATTTTCTTGCCTTTTTAGTTCATATTGAGCTTGTCTTTACAAGAGGATATATTGGTTTTAGATGTTAATGAATTGAAAATATATTAAAAATACAAAATTTAATGTAGCATTTTCTATTTTGCTTTTACGCATAATGTTTTTCCATTATAATATAAAATGGAAAAATTAATAAAAATTACCCTTTGTAATGTCCTATTAAAAACCCTTAAATTCGCAAAAAATGTTGTGTCAAGTTGGACCAAACTTTACACGGTATGCAAATTTGACTAAAATCGGTTAAGTAGTTTTCAAGTCCATCGCGGACAAACAACGTGAAACGTAATTTATTTATATTAAGATTAAAGATATATATTTGTAATACATAAGAAGATTAAAAATCCTTAAATTCGCAAAAAAATTGTGGGTCGCTCATGGGCAAAAAAACTATCCTATCTCTCAAGTTGGACCAAACTGTACACGGTATGCAAATTTGATTAAAATCGGTTAAGTAGTTTCAGAGTCCATCACGGACAAACAACGTGATTTATATATATATATATATATATATATATATATATATATATATATATATATATATATATTTATAACGTAATTTATATATAATAAGAAAGTACCCGGTTGACCGAGCTTTGCTCGGTATTTTTCGCTCGATTTTTTAAATTCGTGTGTTTTGGAAATTATATTTAGATACAAATTACATACTGATGAATTATAAATAATATTTTTTGATCTTAGCGACATAACAGAAAAAACTGAACTGGTTATTTGAATAAAAAATCATGAGTGCAATTATTTTTATTTAAATTTTCGTGTTTTTAAAAAATACTAAAAAAAGGGCTCGAAAAAAATATATTTTCTCAAAAAAGAAAGAAACTTGAAAAAAAAAATAAAAAAGTCGGTCGATCGGTCTGGGCTCGAACCGGGGTTTTACGATTTTGTGACCGCCCATTATACCAATAAGCTATTTATAATCATTATCAAACTGTCATAATTTACCTTCTTATTCTAACTATATTGTAGCAGTTTTTAATTGCCTAAAAACACGGACAAAAAGACATTTTCTAAAAATAAATCTTAGCTAGATCGATTTATTATCCCCGAAACTCCCTGGACACTAAATTTTATGAAAATCGTTGGAGCCGTTTCCGAGATCCCGATTATATATATATATATATATATATATATATATATATATATATATATATATACATATATACAAGAATTGCTCGTTTAATAGTATATATAATAAGAAATAAAATTCAGATATTTTTCTTTTATTCCTGAAGACTAAAATTATGACTCGTGTCAAAAGTCTTGGGTTTTCTTGTCACACATACGAAACACAGAAGCATCATGTTCTTAACCCGTACGCTCGGCAACACAATAAATACTATGCGAGCATGGTCCTCCCTCGGACAAGTCGACCAATTTATGCTGCAGTGTGGCTCAACTACGTGATACTCATAATGATTTCTTTTATTACACGAATACGTGACACTGAATAAAACGAATTTTATAGATTTTATCGCGTTTAATCTAAAGATCTTTTTATGCGATGGTTTTAATAATATTAAGGTTTTATTGTTTGTTATGACTTATTATGACTTTAGAAGTGGTTTAACACAAAAACAGTGTATTGACCGGATGATTTCTGCATTTGGTGTTAAAGCCCCATCAAAAACCACAATTTACCGCTGGTTTGCTGAATTTCAACGTGGGCGTGTCAAGCTCAGTGATGATCCCCGTCAAGGTCGTCCAAAAACTGCAGTCACCCAAGAAAACGTTGATGCTGTGCGAAAGCTGATTGAGGAAGATCGACATGTGACATACCGCGAAATTCAGGCAACTTTAGACATTGGCATGAGTCAAATACAAATAATGTATTATTTCAAAAAATAACAAAATTCTTTATTTCATACCATCTATTGCATCAGAGACAAAAAACGAGTAGTATCTGATAAACGTGCCTCTCAAATCATAAAGCTCGACTGTAGTAATTTACGGTAGTATAAAGTACAGTCATTTTCACGTGGGATTTTTAATACTGGTTGAATGTTTATTGTTACTGGCATAAATGTCTCGCCCGATTTAGCGTTAACTGAATCATTTTTTTTTAATTTTATATAGGTATTATATCTTTCTCTACTTGATTTTTATTATCGACTGCCTCGTTTGTGTAGTGGTTATGTGCGCGACTGCTATTCATGAAGTCCTGGGTTGGAATCCGTGATCGAGCCAAAAATCTGTTATTTTCTTTTCTTATTATGTTATATAATAAACTCTCAGTAGCAGCCCCGTGTCTCTGAAAGCATGTAAAGTCATTGATCCTGCACCTGATCTCTCTCCGATCATGTCAGATTGTCATCCCATCGGATCATGAGCGTGAGGGAACAGAGTGCACCTCTCTTTGCACATATACTTGTGCACTGTAACCATTTCCTGTGCCAGTGTCAGTTGTGACTGTTTGTCGTGACTGTAACCTGCAATGATATTTTAGGGCGATCTAAATAACAGACTTCTTGAATTTCTTTACATTATACAATCTGTACTTATTTTTAGTTGAATTGAGGTCTGTAACAAAGTTTTTAAGCGTCTTTGTAATAGTAATGAGGCTCTATTACTGGAAGTGAATAAATCCTCGATGAATTCCCACTAGTTCAACCGATTAATTCAAATAATCGTCGAAATTAAAAGCTCATAGTGTATTATCACTCATAGTATATTCCGAATCGATTTTGTGTTCCTGACTATCTGATGATTGAATAGTGGAGCATAACAATAATGATAATCTGATGATATGGATAGCTAGCAAGGATAGTGATATATACTGTTTTTAGTATAATTCATAATGGTTACTGGTATTGTCTTTAAATGTGGTATGCAAATTAATATTAGATAGAAAAACGACATCCCTTCAGGAAAGAGTTTTTAACCATTTCTGGTATGGTCATGAAATTAAACGTGCGAATTGGGATTAGATATATGACGGCGCTGTCGTCGCGCCACAAGCGAAACACACCGAAGCCTAAATCACGCTATCAACATTCCGAATCATAAACAGTATATATAGAACATCTCCGAACTATCACACGGAGCGTTGGCCGCTCCCCGGGCATAACACCTTACCCGGCGGGAGATCTCCCCTTTTCCTTCCACGGCCACAGATATTAAACTGATATATAATTCAAGCTTTCAGCTCATAATAGGGTTTTTAAACTGAAGTAGAGTTTACTTTGTTTATAGTTTATTTTAATTTTGTTTTCTATTCTCAATCTTGTTTCGGTCATCTTAGCACATTACTTTCAATTTTTCTTTTATGCAGTCGAGTTTTGATTTTTTAATAATTGATTTTATTAGGTGTACAGTTCCTTTACAACAACTGACCACAATGAATGATCAAATGCTCCTTCGATATCTATGGATTGATAACTATAGATATTGAAGGAGCATTTGATACGACTACGGCTATTTCTTTTTGTTTTAGTGCTTGCTTTATTATTTCTGGTTATGGCGGAAATGATTTGTGTATTTATAATTTTGTTCGAGGGTATTGCTTGCCAAGTGTTTGTCCTTCCTATAACCTCATATCCCTTCTGTACACACTGAAGGGGGAGGGGGGGTCTAAAAGGTGACGTGATTTTTTTAGGTCTAAAAGGTGACCAATAAAACGCGCGCCCCACCGAGATGAGGTAGTGCTCTTGCTTCGCTCCGCTAGTCTGAACCACATCCCTGGGGCAGTTGCGCCCCAGAAGTAACCGCTTCACATAGTGTGAGAAGTCGTCGCGCACCGCTCTTGCCGCACACCGCTAGTCAGGATCGCATCTCTGGGGCGCCCCAGAAGAAACCACCTCACGTTGAGCCAGCTTCTCTTTCAACGCACCACCGCAACAGAAGCGTCGTCTAAGTGTGTTTCCTTTAATTTTGCTCCTACTTGAGCCTTTTCTTTGTTAGCTAACCCGCCCCATTTTTTTCTCCTTATCGGTTCAAGTAGAACTCCCTCCCAACCTTGGCGAAGCAATAGATTTGGAAGAGTGAGTGCATTGTCCATGGTCCGCCATCTTGTTGAGGCATAAGAATCCGCCCGAGTATACAGTCCACCTAGTACATCTCGCACAATAGGATCAAGGCTCGACCTGGGAATCGAACTCGGGAACCCCTAGGCCCGTCGCTCAACCAATTTCTAATGCATCATTAAGCGCATCTTCAAAGGCACTAAACTATGGAACAAAACCATATTGTCTATAGCTCATTTTACAATCATGTCCAAGTTGCTATGTTAGTCTGTTAATGAAGAGTGTCTCTAAGACTATTCCCAATAATAAACCAACGTATGAGGCACGAGATGTTAAAAACTATATATATAGAGCATTTAGGTGCGGCAAAAAGAAATTGAGCTAGAGAAATAATGTATTGGCCGAATTTAAATTCAAAAATAGAGAATATAATATCACATTGTCAAGCATGCCTCGTAACGAAAATAGTAAATAACCAATGATCCCACAAGAAGTACCTCACAGGGCGTGGATTAAAGTCGGGATTGACATATTTCATTTCTATAATAGGTAATATGGTTGTTGATTATTTTTTGTAGAAATTTAAAAGTTGTATAACCTAAAATTCCAATGCGTTATAAATAAATTAAAAACGATTTTCTATAGGCAAGATAGCCTGGACATGATCAAGCCAGATAATGGCCCCGAATTTACCAGCAGAATATTTGAATAGTTTTGTAACAATTGAAGGTTTGAACATAAAACACGTCATCCCCGCGGTATCGGCAATCAAATGGACAAGCGAAAAGAGGTAAAATACAAATTGTAAAACAAATACTCAAGCAAATTTATTATGATTAATCTTACTTTAGGCTTACGTTGCTAGAATTATTAAATGCCCTAATAAGTGAAAGTTTGGCTTCCTCGGCTGAACTTTTAAATAACAGCAAACTTCGAAATATATCCGTGTCTTCCCGAAATGCTCCAACCGAAATTATCAAGCGCGAGAAATACTAAAGTTCCGTTAAACAGTTCAATAGAGATATTAAGATGCAGTAAGATTCTAAAACCTTTAAGCATAGGTAATAAAGTTAAAGTAAGCATTAATGGTAAATGGGTCTTCGGTATTATTCTTCGTTATAGAGTACAATCTGCCACTTTGCCTGGCGTATGTGAACTATGAGAAAGCTTTTGATTCCGTCGAAATTTGGGCGGTGCTACAGTCTCTTCAGCGGTGCCAAGTTGACTGTCGGTATATTGAAGTGCCGAAGTGTTTTTGCAGTAGGGCTACGATGGCTTTCCGAGTACAGAACCAGAGTACGAAACCTATCCAACTACAGAGAGGTGTAAGACAGGGTGACGTTATTTCACCGAAACTCTTCACCGCTGCATTGAATGCAATGGAAGACGTTTTCGAGCTAATGGACTGGAAAGGATACGGTATTAACATCAATGGCGAGTACATCACTCACCTTCGATTTGCCGACGATATAGTCCTTACGGCAGAATCGCTAGAGAACTTAAGCACTATGCTCAATGACCTCAATAGTGCCTCCCAACGGATAGGTCTTAAGATGAACATGGACAAAACAAAGATCATGTTTAATGTCCATGTCACACCTATGCCGGTATTTGTTGGGAGCACTAAGCTCAAAGTTGTTGACGAGTACGTTTACCTGGGACAAATAGTCCGACTAGGTAAGTCCAACTTCAAGAGGTCAATCGACTGACTCAACTCGGTTGGGCAACGTTCGGGAAATTACGATGCATCTTCTCGGCAGGTATACCTCAAAACCTGAAAACTAAGTTGTACAACCAGTGCGTGTTGCCAGTGATGACCTACGGAACCGAGACGTGGTCCTTCACTGCTGGCCGTATGAGGACGCTCAAAGTCGCTCAGCGAGCTATGGAGACGGCTATGCTCGGAGTTTCTCTGCGTGATAAACTTAGAAATGAGGATATCCGCACCAGAGTGACCGACATAGCCCAACGGATTGGTAAGCTGAAGTGACAATGGGCAGGCAATATAGCTCGAAGAACCGACAACCGTTGGGGAAGAAGGGTTCTCGAGTGGCAGCCTCGTACCGGTAGGCGAAGTGTAGGGCAACACCCCACTAGATGGAGTGATGACCTGGTAAGACATGCAGGAAGTCGATGGATGCAGGTGGCTAAGGACCGTGCTTTGTGGCATACCTTGGGGGAGGCCTATGTTCAGCTGTGGACTTGTGAAAGGCTGTAATGATGATGAATGATGGGTCTTCGGTATAGTAGTAAATATTTTAAGAGAACGATCAATACGTACTAAAGTTACACTCAGGTAGATTCATACGTCGAAATCGAAGGCACATTATCCCCTTACACAAGCAAATGATTTTGATGGCGTACTATATTAGCAACAACACCCGACGCGCCAACATACCCGCGCTCGCTTGCCGTTCCCGCCAGCGCCAGTTCCCGCCCCGTTCATTCAATATCCACCAAGGCAACCACAGCTCAATATGCTACTACTATTAATAATTACGTTACTCAATTCGGCAAGGTAGTTAAGTTCGGTAGGAAAGTTCCTGATCGGTGGAGATATTCCTGAACAAATCCCTCATTGCGACAGGCAACACGAAACGAAAAAAAAAGAAGTAGTTAAAATCCTGTATTATTATAAAATGGAAATGTTATTTACTTTACTCAATTATATTTCATTCGATCGAATATATTTAATATGGGTTGTATCAGAATAAAATTGAAATACTACTTACTCCATTCAATGAAATTAAAACAACTCGATAAAGATTTACTTGTAAAACGTATAAATAAAAAATAAAAAATAGGAACTTATCAATTCGCTCATAAATTATGATTATTGCAATTGATATGTCCGAGTCAAATTAATATTTCTTTATTTTCCATTTATATAGGTACGTAAATGTTTATTAAAGAGATTGTACTAATTATAAAAACAATACTTTTATTGTTTCCGTAAATAAACTTTCATATAACATTAAATGAAAACATGGAACATCGAATATTATCTGTAACGATAACATTGCTAGTTTTATTGTATAATGTGTATTGTGTTCATTTGCTTACTGATTTATTTAAGGAAGGGATTGTGAGTAAATGTACTTACTTACTTACTTACTTACTTATCGTCACGCACAATCCCTAACGGGGTAGCCAGAGAGAACAGATCGCCAAGTGTCACGATCCTTACATACCTCTTTCGCTTCTTTCAGGTTCATTAACTTCTTCATACATGCACGTCTAGGTATCCGAGTACTCTTGACCCTCCCCTCTTCGAGCAATTTGCTCACATGGTCTTCGAAAGTTAGTCTCGGTCTACCTCGACACCTTTTAATATTTACTTTCGCTCTATATATTTTCTTCACCATTCGGTCTTCACTCATTCGTTCAACGTGTCCAAACCATTGGAGTACGCCCCTATCAATTTTTGTGATAAGGTCATCTTTCAATCCTGCCATATTGCGAATCTCTTCGTTTCGCTTTCGGTCGGCTATGGTAACGCCACACATTTTACGAAGAGATCGCATCTCCACTGCATTCAACTTGCTTTTATGCTTCTTCTGGCATACCCAGGTTTCGCTGCCATATAACAAAGTCGGTACCAACACTGCGTTATGTATTGCAAGGCGTGCACTCTTCACCACGCCTTGCCTTTTTATTAATGCATTCAGGGCACCATTGACTTTGTTTCCGGCAGCGACACGCCTATCCAAATCTAAATCACATCTTCCATCCCGGCTGAAAGCACTCCCCAAGTATACAATTTCATTTACCTGTTCTAGACATTCCTGATTTACCCATATTTCACATTTCGTTCTCTCTTCGTCCTTTTCAAATACCAGAACCTTAGTTTTATTAGCATTCAAACGGAGACCTTTAATTTCACATTCCTCTTTCATACACGTGACTAATGCCTGCAGTTCTGCTTCTGATGGTGCAATAAGCACTGCATCATCAGCATACAGCAGACAATTAACTTTTATGTCACCCAATTTCACACCCAAACAGCTATCTTTCAGCTTCTGTAAACAGCTGTCGAGATACAGTATGAACAGCCAGGAAGACATGACACAACCCTGTTTTACGCCCGCTTGGACGCTAAACATGGGTGACAGGTCATGCCCTACCCGCACACAGGCTTTACAGTCATAGTAGAGTGACTGCACAGCCCTTAACAATCGACCATCCACACCATATCCCGGCAACAGTTCCCACATTTTCTTCCTTATAACCTTATCAAATGCTTTCTCCAGATCCACAAAAGCACAGAAAATCCTCTGGTTAACACTCAGAAGCTTCTCCGTGATCATGCGGAGAGAAAACATTTGATCCGTGCATCCTCTTCCAGGTCTAAATCCGCATTGTGCCTCCCATAAGAATCTTTCCGATTTCTCTTGCATCCTGCGTGTCAAAACCTTCGAATAAACTTTACTTGCTAAACTGGTCAAGCTGATCGCCCGATAGCTCCCGCAGTCAAAATGTGAACCTTTACCTTTATATAAAGGCACAATGACCGCGGATCGCCAATCATCCGGGACATCTCCCGTCCGCCAGCACAAATTGCACAGCAGATGAAAGCTGTCCCAGACGCGAGGCCCACCGTACTTGACCATTTCAGCAGTAACTCTGTCTAGTCCCGCAGCCTTACCACATTTCAAACTTCGAATCGCACGTTCAATCTCTTTCATGCTGATGACCTCAGTGTCATCGAGGTCCGTGTCTGGCGTGCCAGTCACGGCGTCACCCCCGGATCCTTCACTAAGATCATGACACGCATACAATTCTCTATAAAATTCACTCCATCGCTGCATGACGTCCGATTTTTCTGAGAGGACGTCATTGGTTCTCGAAAGCACTTTGTTCATTCTTAAAGCTGTCGCACCACTCCGGGACCTTCCAACCTCTTTCCGGAAGAGTTTGGAGTTTTCCCTAAAGTTGTGCGACAACCTCTCGTCCGCTTCTATTCTACACCTTTCACGTACTTCCTCAATCAATGTTTTCGCATGAACTTTCTGCAGCTTATATCTTTCTTTCATCTTCTCTCTCATATGCTCATCGTTACTAGAGGCTAAGTAGTCTAACCATGCTTTTTTCTTCTTTTTTACAGCTTCTTTCACTTCGTCATTCCACCATGCATCTCTTCTTTTACTACTACCTCTTTTTGTCGTACCACATACTTCTTCCGCTGCACTTACCATTCCATCCCTAAGGTTCTGCCATATTCTCTCCACACATTCTTTCCTGCCATCGATGGTGTCAAGCTTTTCGGCTACCCTCGTGTGATATTTGTCCCTAGTATCCGCTTCCTGAAGCTTCCAGCTTCGGATGCGACAGACCGACTGTGGTTCTGTTACTGCCGTCCGGTGGCGCCAACCCGCGAACAAACCCCTAAATCTAGTAATTACTAGATAATGATCCGTTCCCAGGTCAGCACCCCTGAACACTCGTGTATCCATCACCTGTTTTCGCATTCGGTCATCCACCAGGAACAAATCAATCATACTTCTCTCATTCTTTCTTTCTCTAGTGTACATATGGATCTTCCTGTGATTAAACATAGTGTTTGTCACAAGAAGACCCTTTTCCTTGCATACAGCCAGTATAAGCTTGCCAGCATCATTAACCCTTTTATCTCCAAACTTTCCAAGCACCGACTCGTATCCTGGTCGAGCGATGCCTACCCATCCATTCAAATCACCACATACAACAGTTCTTTCGTTTCCCTTAACCAAATCTAGAACTTCTCTTACATTCTCCCAAAACTCCTCCAGCTCAGCCCTGGACGACGAAGCTACCGGCGCATAAACAGCCAAAAGGAATAACTTCGTCAGTCCCATTTTGAAGCGAACCCAGAGAAGTCTTGAGTTCACAACCTTGTATTCAGTCATAAGATCGACCAACCGGGACGACAACAGCACTCCCACTCCTTGGCAGGCGTTCTCGCTTTCCGGGACTCCGGACCATATAGCTAACGTCCCGCCAGGGAGCTCTTCAATACCACTGCCTTTCCGTTTGGTCTCCGACATACACACGACATCTAATTCTCTTTCTTTCATTATTTCGATCAACTCATTCGTCTTATCTCTCATGCCTCCTCTAACATTCCACGTGCCAACTCTGCACTCCGTCCTCCACCTTCCGCCGTGTCGGGCTGTGCGTGACGGGTGGCGGTCCCCATCGCCGCTTTGCGCGCTCCATTCCACACCAACGGGGACGAGCTGGTGTGCGTCGCCTTGGGGGGACGCCCTAACCCTCGTTCGCATGGGTGCGCAGCTGTGTAGAATTGCAGCCCTGAAAAGGGCTGGCAGGGGTCGCGACGAGCACGCTTCTACAATGACCCCCTAGAGTAAATGTAGATTAGATAATGTTTGGTTGTAACGGAAGTGGGAGAAAATAAACAGTCGAATGCATGCTATTATATTGTTTCAATTCATCTCCCCCAAAACACAAACATTACATGAATAACAGCCTTTTTTCATGTATTTGGGAAGTATCATATTTTGAGACAAATTTTATGTATTTCAGATGCGTTGCTACCTCCGAGAATTAAGAAGGAATACCTCACAGTCTCTATACTGACTCTTTGTACCCTTCTGGTCGAAACACAGCAGGCTTCGTTATTTGGCAGCAAAAATAAAATAGAGTATGGTAGCCATCCAGATGGACTCCTAGGGTAAAAAGTAAAATGTATAAAAACGTAAAGTCAAGTACCGCCTGCAAACGTACCGCTTAAGATCAGCGTACGCCCGTGACGTCACGCTCACTGCTCAATATCTTGGTGAATAATTAAACAATATTTACTGTTTAAATGTACATTTTTAAAATAAATTACACGTTAAAACATTTTATCCTCTATAACAAGGAAAATATATTAATTAAAAACACATTTTATCGAGCTAATTTCACGGAGTGAGCGAAAGTTTAATGAAGCTTAAAGCTTCGTTACGAACAAAATGAATTATAATATTCAATGAACACAATTTCCGAGCTCTGTAATAACATTGTATACAGATTCTTTTTCTCGCAAATACTCTGTTATAGAATATAATAAACACAATAGATTAACCGTAAACAAGTAAAAGTTCCTAAATTTAGCCATGTAACTGATTGACTGACACATTTCAGTATTAGTATGTTATGAATAATAAATTCTCAAGCCAAGTTCATAAAAGGAATATTAAACGGTCATTGTTCATTGTATCTCGCGTTATGTTTCAAATAACCTGAATAGAATAAAAGAACGTTTCAGATTTTTCATATTACGACGAAATTTACGACAATGTTTAGAAAATCAATCTTACTACATCTGTTGAACTACGTGTGTGTGTATATGCGTAAGAGTAGTACAAGCTATATATATATATATATATATATATATATATATATATATATATATATATATATATATATATATATATATATATATATATATATATATATATCTGATTTTGAACGATACCTAATTAAGTAATTAATAAATAAAATTAAATATCAAAAACAGTCTCTCTAATCCTCCTCCAGTCCTCTTTAATCGAAAATACTTTACATTGACTGTGGTAATATGTTGCTTAGATAGCAGGATAAGAAATTAATATTGTGCACCCTACACTTAACCTATTTCTAATAAAACTGCGCTCACCTTGTCACTGTTTTAAATATGCATGTACGGTTTTATTGATTGTCTCTAACAATAACGTTCCTTTCCACGGAGGACTCTAAACTGGTCGCAAAGCACCGTATTTTATAGAAGCGGTATTAGAAAAGTTTTAATTTAATATTGATTTCTTAAAATCTGAGCTCTCTACGACTTAATTGTAACCCAAATATTGCAAATGAAAGTGTACTCGTACTTTTAATGCCTTGGTACATCAAATAAAGTGCTGATCACAAGTGTCCCCTCATTTCTGAGAAGGTGCTCCAGTTTGCTTTGGCGGACATAACATGGAT
The DNA here is from genome assembly GCA_036936625.1 of Parnassius smintheus behrii. NCBI lineage: Eukaryota > Metazoa > Arthropoda > Insecta > Lepidoptera > Papilionidae > Parnassius > Parnassius smintheus. The sequence continues at coordinate 42,422,970 of JAUPFT010000001.1, read as the reverse complement.
TCCAAACATTCATGCAAATTTCCTCACGATGTTTTTCTGATAATTTCAATAGTGTCTGCGAGGATCGATCCCGAGTTACTGTGAAAGGACTTTGTTCTGCATCCATACAATGTTCGCCTAAAAACCAACAGTAACAAAAAATACCTTCACGGCGAGCACTTAACCCCTGATATATCACGGCTTGATTTGTGTTATGATATTTAAAATTATGTTTGAGGACTAAATCCAATAGCAGTTTTATTTTTATTTTAAGAAATCATTAAACAACAAATTTTTAGGCATTTATGACTACTTTCATGATATACAAAACTAATTGTTTTCATTTTAAAACAAATTAAGTAAAAGCAATTACTTACTTAGCATTCATTAATTTTGATACCTTGATACCCATCTCGTCTTACAAAATGAGTAGAGATGATAGAGTAAACAATTGATGAGAATCTGCGAGATTGTGCTGCGGTGCCATTTTTACCTGTCAAATAAAAAAGTTAAAATTATAAATCGTATAAACAGTCTTGATTATAAGTGACTTGACTACAATACAAGTATCCTCGATAATGAATCAAAATGCAATGCGTTGTCGCTCAGAGGACTGAGATAGAATGCCTCGCTTCCAGTAAAAATAGTCTCCGAAGCCGGTTTCTACACTCACCATCCGAGCTGCTATTTTACTCTGGCATTCTGTGAGCCATTCGCGCTACAAGCATAATATAGCTGCAGTATTACTCTACTACATTATAAATCATCATTTTAAATTATAATCGTGATAATTATAAAATTATAGTTCATTCATTCATTTATGGATAGGATAAATGCAGCTGACTCTGGACTACAAATTGCATAAACTGCCAAAATATATAACGTCTTGTCATGTCGTGATGATGTGTTGTTGCATCACATTAATTTTTATGCACGCTTAACACAAGGCTTTAACCCTTAACTGCCTTTTCTTTTCACACGCTTAAAGATTAAAGAAGACTGAACGCTCACGTTCACCACGAGAAGCTTTTGAATTAAACAGGTTGGGATGGTGTATTTTATTTGCAATTCAATATAATCGTAGAAGTCATATAAATAAAGGAATGTTATTGACATAAAACTGAATTATTCACGAACTAGGGATGTAAGTTCAAAAATTTATTTAAAACACTTTGTGTAAAAAAAATTGTTTTTAACGTGCTTATACGCTTTAATTACGAGTAAACACTTATCGTTTGAACGGATACCCTACAAAGTGTACTTATTTAAATGGGGTTAGCCCCAACTCTGAGCCTTGCAATATTACAGTCATGGAGAGCATTGTTGAGCAATTCACTTGTAACAGAATTGAAAGGGCTATAGTTACGTAATATGTAGTAGTACCAAAATCTTAGGTGTGGTTGTATGTATTGATTTAAAGGTTTTTTCTATTAGAGAAATCTAAATATGAACTTCAATTCTGTCTAGTCCATTAACAATTTTATACGTTTTTCGATTTAATTATGGAAACAAATAGATAATAGACGTGAATTCAAAAACAGTTTTGTCGTATCTCTATTGTTAGACTCCTATTGTTTAGTTCTCAAATGAACAAAACAAGATCGGAATAAATTATGAGCGTCTGCCACTCAGGAAGCCAGCAGTAATACAAGAGTACGTGTCTTTGACATTTTACAGTTTATCATCAAAAATTAGTTTAAAACTTCGGAAACTAATTTCTCAATTTAAAAATAACAAAAAATAAACATAATAAAAATACTAACAACGGTAAAATGTTCTTTTACACAAGCAAAATTTCACATATTACTAACCTCAGTTATATGGCATTTTGTAATATTGCTAGGATTGTTGAGAATCTGCGTGAGTTCACCATCCAACAAGCGTCAGTTACTACAATTATTCAAAAAGCTAATTAATTAATTACTTTCAGTTTATGTTAAACAACTTCATATTTATTGTAAATATAAATCCGTTCTTTTTTGCAACAAAATCCGAGCGAAGTAGCGGAGAAAGAGTCCAGAAATCCTTTCTAGCTCTTGAGAGAACGGTTGTAAGGTACTAAGTCGATGTTGTAAGCCGCCCTTCCTAGCCTATCATAACTAATGTTGGAGTTCCTTAGGTTACCGGTCTATTCTCCACAATTCTGTTCCTGCTTGCATATTAACGGCTTCCGCTTTATGCTTGGTATCGGTGGGTACGCATATGACTGCACAATTTTGTAGAGGCACTAGCCAAGTTTTAGACCAGTCGAATTTAAATTCATTACGAAAGTGAGCTATGGTTGAGCGTGGGAATCTCTCACTATAGGCAGACTCCAAGGCAAAATTGCATATTTGCAATTTGCAAGGCAAAAAGGCAAGATGAGATGATGCCACTTACGTGAAATTTGACGTCTCCATTATATAAGCGTCTCTGCCAAATATGGGCTGGTGCTGCAAAATGCCCCAGGCTTATTAGTGACCTAAATCTGGTTATATTCAATCAACCAATCTATTACTTGTTAACCAAATTATTAGTATATTATGTTGTTAATATTGTATGCATTGCAGAATCTCGACTAGTCTCCACCCCTTAGTTGTCATCATCGGCTGCCACCACTTGACAGTAAGTCAATGTCACGGTAGTGTAGTAGTCGAGCACAGGCTTATTATGATTAATAAATTCCAGTCGTGCTTGTAGTACTGCTATGTGGGCTGGGCTTCAAAATGATTTGGAGTCAGTTGCACTAATGAGGTATGCTGAAAAGCGAATTTTGGTGATCTCAATCTATTTAGAGTTAATCTTAGCAGTTTCATGCAAAAGCGCAATAACGCTAGGCATTTAATGTTCCAGAGGATACATTTCGAAAAGCGTGTGCAAGAATTGCATGACGCAATTCCTCCCTCTATCTTTCATCATCAAACAACCAAATTAGCGGACACTCGGCCAGTCACCCCTTAGTCGTTGATTTCAAACCATTTTGCTTAACGCGTACAGGAAAGAAGTCAAAGAATTTTAATGCATATGTATTTTTATTTAACAAAGTAGATTTTATCAAGGCAAAGCTGGGTGCGTTTTATCACCCTCGGCGACGACACCACTTTAGGGTTAGGATGGTGGAAGACTGGGCTCTGGAGACAGGCCTAGTCGTCCTAAATCGGGGTTCTGTCCCCACGTGTGTGCGGATGCGGGGCGAGTCGGTGGTGGACATCTCGTTCGCTAGCCCCGCTCTGTCGCCGCGTGCCATTGACTGGCGTGTCATGGAGGGGGTGGAGACCTACTCCGACCACCGATACATCCGGTTTGATGTCTCCACCCAGCCCTCGAGCGCGCCAGTCCAACAGGCCCCGAGTGGTCCGCGTTGGGCGCTGAAGCAGCTGGACCGGGAGCTCCTCCTGGAAGCCTCGATCGTGCAGGCCTGGGTGTCATCACCGGACAGGCCTGCCGACGTCAATGATGAGGCAGGGTGGTTCCAGGAGGCTATGTCCGAGATATGTGACGTGGCAATGCCCCGAGTCCGGCCAGGAAGCGACCGGCGTCGGGTGTATTGGTGGTCGCGTGAGCTGACGTCTCTGCGCGAGGCGTGTGTCGCCGCGCGGCACCTGTACACCAGGCATCGCAGGCTCCGCATTCGTCCACCGAATGCGGCAGCCATTGAAGCGGAGCTGTACGAGGGATACAGAGCGGCGAAGACCGCCCTCCGGGAGGCTGTCCTGCGGGCCCGGGATCGGGCCCGTGAGGAGATGCTGGAGACTCTCAACAGAGATCCGTGGGGGCGCCCTTACAAGATGGTGCGGGATAAACTCCACACCTGGGCCCCCCCGCTGACGCAAAGTCTCCGGCCCCAGCTCGTGGAGGACGTGGTGAGCGCTCTGTTCCCTGCGCGAGGAGAACATCCGCCCCCGCCTATGGCTCCGCCACCTGCGGTGCCTGAAGCGGACCACCAGGACAACGACGACGACATCCCGGAAGGGACCGGGGTAGACCTGAGAGTGGCGGTACGTAGGCTCAAGGCCAGGAATACCGCCCCAGGACCCGATGGCTTGCCTGGCAAAGCCTGGGTCCTGGCCTCGGAGGCTCTCGGGCCCCGACTGGAGGGGCTCCTAAGCGCATGCTTGGAGAGAGGCCAATTCCCAATTCGTTGGAAGACGGGGAAGCTGGTCCTCATTTGGAAGCCGGGGCGCCCTGCGGACTCTCCGTCCGCATACCGGCCCGTGGTGCTGCTCGACGAGGTGGGCAAGCTCTTTGAAAGAGTCATTGCAAACCGCCTCGCCGAGCACCTTGCGGGGACAGGGCCGGATCTTGCGGAACACCAGTTTGGTTCCCGCAAGAGGCGCTCTACGGTGGACGCCATCATGCACGTGAGAGCCCTCACGACGGGGGATGCAGTGGCCAGAGGGGGGTTGTCTTGGCGGTGTCTCTCGACATCGCCAACGCCTTCAACTCCATGCCCTGGAGCTGCATTAGGGAGGCACTCCGGTATCACCGGGTGCCGACCTATCTCCGTCGTATAGTCGGGGACTACCTGACGGACAGGGCCGTCATCTACCCCGGTCGCAACGGTGAGTGGAACCGGCGAGAGATGTCGTGCGGTGTCCCACAGGGTTCGGTTCTGGGGCCACCTCTGTGGAACATCGGTTACGACTGGGTGCTGCGCGCCGACCTCCCTACCGGCGTCAGCGTAGTTTGCTACGCTGACGACACGCTGGTACTGGCACAAGGGGGGTCGTACGAAGCGGCGGCGAAAACTATGACACGCGGGGTTGCGATAGTCGTTGAGAGGATTCGGCAACTGGGTCTCGAGGTGGCTCTGCACAAGTCCGAGGCCATGCACTTCCATGGTCCTCGGAACAGGCCACCACCGGGATCCTCAGTAATGGTAGGAGGGGTATCCATCGGCGTCGAGTCGACGCTGAAGTACCTAGGACTCGTCCTCGACGGCCGATGGAACTTCGTTGAGCACTTCCGACGTTTGGCTCCCAAACTGGAACGGACAGGGGCTGCCTTCAGGCGGCTCCTGCCGAACCTGGGAGGGCCAAACGCCTCCTGCCGGAGGCTCTACGCGGGAATCGTGCGGTCCATGGCCCTTTACGGGGCCCCGGTGTGGGCGCGTGGTTTGGCGTGGCTTGCCGTCCACCACCTGAACGCGCCCCAAAGGGTGATTGCCGTGAAAATGGTTCGCGGCTACCGCACGATCTCCCGCGAGGCGGCGAGCCTCCTTGCCGGATTGCCGCCATGGGATCTGGAGGCGATAGTCCTCGCGCGCCTGCACGAATGGCGCGCGGAGGCACTGTGCCGTGGGGAAACCCCGCTGCCGCGGCAAGTTGTCGCGCAGCGGACGGACTTCCGGCACGATCTCATGGCGACATGGAGACAGCGACTGTCACAACCTCGTGCTGGGCACGCCACTATAGCGGCGATAAGACCCCTCTTTGAGGAGTGGCTTGAGAGACGCCACGGCATCCTCACCTTCCGCCTGACGCAGGTCCTCACCGGACACGGTTTGTTCGGAAGGTTCCTGCACCGAATCGGGAGGGAGGAAACGCCCGGGTGCTCCCACTGCGAGGATGGGCCGGAGGACACGGTGGAACACACCGTGGAGGTGTGCCCTGCTTGGGCGGAGCACCGCCGTGTCCTCGTAGCGGCATTAGGCGGCGGCGACCTCTCACCCACCACCTTCTGCGAAGCAGTGATGCTAGCGAAGGAGGTGGCGGAGCGGGAGAAGGAGAGAGCAGCAGCTTTCCTCCCCGGCCGCCGCGGGAGACGCCCTGGGCGTCGGGGGCTACGTCGTGGCCCCCGGCCACCGTAGGCGCGGGCCTGTGGACGGCGAGCAATGGGTAGCTCGCCGTCCGTCCGTCTAACGACGACAGGCCGTGTCGACGGCGCATTTTGTTCAACGCGCGCCTCAAAGAGCTGTCAGCAGCGTGAAGGGGCCCGCAAGGGCCAACGCCTGCCGGGGCTGCGGGCTGTTCGAAAGAGATACCGCGGTTCCGGAACGTAAGGGCACTGAAGGAACACGGATGGTTTTTAGTCAGTAAAAGTCTGACACTCCCTTACGCTCCACCCAGAGCGAAAGGCGTCATTGGATGATTTTCCATCCGCAAAAAAAAAAAAAAAAAAAAGGGTGAGAAATTTTGTGATAAGAGAAAAGTGTGGTTTGCAAGATGATGTTATGACCAGGATCAAAAAAGGAATGCTTCAGAGGTTTGGTCATGTAGAAAGAATGAACGAGGAAAGAGTGATAAAGCAAATTTATATTGCAGAAATGAACGGCAGAGTGGGGAAGGGACACCCTAGACGAAGGCTTATCAACCAAATTGGAATATATTAAAATGCACCAGATTAGGAGTATCCTTAACCAACGAGAAGCGAGAAAGGTGTGCCAGGATCGTGCCAAATGAAAGTCCGTAGTATCTGCCTACCCCTTTGGGTGACAGGCGTGTGTGTTTATGTATGTAGCAATGCTAAGTGCATTGGAAACTTACATTACTGCTGTTAGGCAGCAGCAATAGGTAAGAGCGTGGTACCTGTCCAGACGGACTTATAGAGAGTAAAAGAGTCCTACCTAGAAATAGAGATAATATATACCGTTGAAAGTCATGTGTTTTTTACGTTACTTGTTATATATTATTTTCAAAAGAGTATATACAGTAGTCTCGTCATCGCTTGATTTATACGACAAAGCAAGCACAATTTTTCCGATCGCATTGATATTAGTATTCAATACCTAAGGGAAAAATAAGCCGAAAACATTTTTCAGTTTATACGTGACTCAAATTTATGTGTACTTCAGGCTTTTACGTTACAGAGGCTACACACTTTTTTTTTTCAAAGATTAGACCACATTTTTTACTGTTGCTTAAATATTAAATTTGTAAATTTCCTGTAGGAACCAAGCATAACCATTACCGTTACCGTTGCAGCCTATCAAACGTTTACTGGTGAGCATAGGCCTCGCCCATTGACTGCCTCATATGGAAAATAATCGGCATATTTACCTCGTTTGTAGTGTTAGTCAGGCTGGCAACCAAAGTTTTTTTTAGTTTTAGTTGTTATTATAAAGTGTTACAGGTAAACGGAATAGGAAGCCTATGGCCCTGATATTTTACATTTTTTTTATTCGTTAGAATATTATGAAATTTATCTGTCAATGAATACTACTAATTTGAAGTTAACTTTCAATTCTAAAAAAATTAAAACAAATTTTGAACTTAATAAATAAATCAATTAAAAACTATCAAAATTCAAATCATACGCAGGGTGCGTATTATACTAGCGGCAATAAAACAATATCCTTTTCCTTTCGCGGGGTTGTAGGCGTAAGGACAAGGCCGCCGGCGCTTTTATTTCAGTCAGCTGTGAATGGCTACGGCGTGACGTGAAATAGTTTATGTTTCCGCGTGAGTATCGGCCGCCCGCTGATAGTTATCGTAAACATGAACAATACTCTAATGTAGAATATCTAGCTATAGCAATGGTGAGTTTTTATGTCTTGTCTGGTGAAAACTTAGATGGTGCGACGAGTCAATACTTACCCGTGTCTTCTGACACCACCACCTGCACAATTGCACAATGAGCACTGGTGGAGTTTCCGAAACACACACAAAATCAAAAACATGCTCATCAAGTTCGTATTAGTGTAAACGTTTAGGTGGCAATCATTAACGACCACATCATTTGTCCAATATGGATTGAAGGTTGATTAATGGGAGTAAAGTATCTGCAAATGATATGTTCCATTATGGACATAATGTTAGTAAACGTTAATCTGAGCCATCTGCAAGGAATGTACTTCCAGCATTCGGATGTTCGGCTCATTACGAACGATCTGCGCGCGCATATCTGGACAGGACCTGTGAACAGGCTGTCGGAATTGCCAGACCTAACCTCTAAGATTTTATTTGTGGGCCGAACTAAAACGATTAGTGTACACAGAAGAAACACAAAGTATCAGTGAAAGTTTAACAAAGAATTTACAAAAACGTGCTAGTTTGTATTTGGAAAGAATCGGTGGACATTTTGAACAATTACTGCCATATTGCTAGAAAGGATTTTCTTGTAAACAACAATAGTGTCAACAATAATTTTGTGAATATCAATCAGAATAGTTTGCAAATATGTTGATTTCGATGTTTTGAAATACACCAAGATGTTGCAGTATACGATAGGCATAAAAATTATTATTAGAAACTGTTTATGGATTAATTATAATGCATGTTAAAATTTAATATATAATTAGCCCTTAAAAGTATGAAGGAAAGATCGAAATCACAACAATAATAATCTGAAACGAAAGATTTTCAGTTCCGGCGGAGAGAGAGTGGCTCCGGCTGTATTCGGTAAGTACGAATGTATGTCGCAGCCAAATAATACATAAGACGTATTAATAAATGCCTTATCATGTAATGTATCAGCTTTTTGCTTTCTACAATGTGCCATGCATTATTGAACGAACAAATTCAACAGGTTGTCTTTAATGCCACAACATAAAATAGCGCTTTTGCATTGTGGCTAGAAATTTTTTCATAAAGAATGTTGACTTAACTAGTCGTTCTATAATCAGTCGAGAACATTGACATAGACATTTTAGTCAACATAAAGCAACGTCATTTCAGCTGAACGTACTTACGACGGCAAATATTGTAGCTAGGTCTTTTTGAATATGCTTGATTCTAAATGTTGGCTGGAACGGCCACCTCGTGCCTACATAACGACAATATTCATCGTAGTCATCGGTTGACATTCGCCTAACGAAAGAAACATGCATGTGTCTCGCTCGCGCTTACAACTGTTGTCGATTGTAGCCTACTTTGTGCCGTTTAAAATATTTAATATCACCTATTTTTAGTCTTACGCAAATGTCGTAGAATGAATTGTTTTCATATATCTTTTTATATTTTCGAAAATTTTGCCTATCCTATTATGTTATATTTTGCAAATACTTTCGGGAATAGCTTCTATTCCACTTACAAAAAACACTTTATTATTTTTCAGACGGTAACCCAGTATATATACATATAAAACCTTTATCACTCTGGAAAAGTATACTACTTGAAAGGACCGTTATCCTCTCAACTGTCCCGGCCAAAATGCCTGCTTTGGCGCATCTTTCCAACCCTAAACGAGTGATTTATTGCCTACGTGGCGCATGTCATTAAAATGGCAATATCTTAATAATTATGTATGGAAACTGTATAAAATAATAAGTTGTTAGAATTATTGTTGTGTAAGCTGATAGAATATGCGTAAATGTGTACGTTTACCTTTTTCTGTATTTTCTAAATTCCATGATAAAAATGAAGATTTTTTTCCAGTTTGTTGAGTAAAAAATGTAAAAAATAATAATTATTGTTATTTCAATAAATAATGTGGGCCACTTAAGATGACCCGAAACAGGCACAAAAAGGCACATATTGTACTTCAATAGCGACAATTCCATACCAAAATAAGTAGGTTCATGATATTAAAACAATTTCCTACGAGTTAGAGGGAGATACGTATACATTTACTACGGCTATATCGTGTCTGAAGTTTATAAGTAAATTGAAACCTTTTAAAGGTTGTGTACAGACGCGTACTTTTTTAATAGCGGCCTTTAGAAGGTTTTGGACTGACGAGAGGATATCCGTTTTAAGGGGGATTTGCCTTAATCCCCAAGACCGCCAAATGCAGGCACGGAAGTCTCGCATCTTAAACACTGCTCCCTGCCGTTGGTCTGCGTTTATCATAAATGAGATTATTATACCACCATCTATCAGAAGCCATAAATCTTGAAGTCATGAGTTTTATAGTGTTTCCATAGTTGGCACAGGGTGGGATGTTAGGATGGATTATCTGAAATCTTCGCTATTTTATTGGATCTTAGCGTATCTGTAACATCCTACATGTTACAACGTATAAAGTAACGTATAAAAATATAGTACAAATTTCCTCCTCTTTAATATTAAAATAGTTCACTGCTGTACAAAGACCGGTAGCGACCTGATGTAAGGAAGATTGCGAATTCGGTACGCTCGGCAGGCAAAGTGACAATCTCAATTTCAAAAGTCCCGCTGCACTTTTGATGCAACCTTTCCTCACCGGTCTGGATGTTTTATCATCATCATGATTATTGCATTCAATCATAAGTCCAGTGGCGAATATAGGACTTCATCATATATTGCCACAAAGTACAGTCCTTAAAACCCGCAACCATTGATTGCCAGCATGTATGATTAGGTCGTTACTCCACTCCATCTCATGGGGGGTTGCCCAATATGTTGTAGTGCACTCACCAGAACGATGCTGTCACTCGACATTTTTTTTTAATTTATTTAGGACAACCAACAAGACGTACACGAACAAAATGTAAATACCACAAATTACAGGAAGGTTTATATCTAAGTGTCGTCTTAATTAAAGGTTGCCCCCGCATGCAATGTGGACAACGAATATGTTATTTAAAACTTACAACTATAAACTTAAAACTAGTTCTAAATGTTAGTTTAAAGTAAAGGACTGTATAATTTTTCGTTTAAATTTTTGAGGCTTATCAGCAAAAATATCAACGTCTTGCAGACTTGCAGACCTGGTTATATTGCCTCTGTAACCTGTTTATGGTGGCGTGGTGACCCAAATTAGTTTTACTGCCTAAAACTGAAAAGGGGACGTATCGGCTGACACGCACTAGCTTAAAAGGTACCTTGAAATTTATTGCACTTAGTAGGTATGGATAGTCTACGGTTCTATTGACGATTTTGTGTAGCAACATGAAGTCCAGCAAAAGCCTCTGCTGTTGCAGGCTACTTAATTTAAAATACGTCAGTCGGTCTTTGTACGAGGGTAGATCACTTAATTTGTAAGTTTGGTACGAAAGATACCACAATAAATGCTTCTGGATACGCTCTATGCGTTTCACGTAAATGTCATAAAATGGAGACCAGACCTGACTACAGTATTCAAGGCTGGAACGGACTCAAGACTTGTACAAGGAAATTTTTGTAGAGGTCCTCTTAAATTCTTTAGAATTACGCAACATGGACCCCAACATTTAAAGACCCCTTGTAACAATTTCATCAACGTGCTTATGAAACCGCAACTTTTTATCCAGAACCACACCCAGATCTCGAACAGAGTCCACTTCTACCAAAGGATGACCATCAATATTATACATAGGTGTCGGAACATTTACACATCTTGAGAATCTTATAATTTTATATTTATCGCTTGCTTCCTTCGACATGCTTCCTTACCCATCAGTTGTTAGTTCTTCAAGCTGTAAGGCCCCTTAACACTTCAACTAACTGATCTGCTGGGCTATATAAGTTACTTTTTACGTGGATTAGCTAAGTTACAACTGCATTATGGATGTAAAACGAATGGGTCGGCATGACCGTTTGGCATGAAACCCCTGACTCACTTCTTTCGTATCTAATTAGTGGGGTCATAAGTTCTGTCAAACCCTTATTATTTAAAAATTTTGAATACTGGCATCTAGCCAGGAACTTTACCAATTTTAAAAATATTACATTTGCGCGTGCCGAAAATAAAAAAGACATTAATTTTCATTCATTTTCAAATATGGAGTGGTCGACGAAAGAAGATAGAGAGAGTAGTGGTTATCGTTATCGTTATCGTTGCACCGCTGTGGTTACGCGCCAAAAGAGATTTTCAATATTCTACAAAAATTTAGAATAACCCTACGATTTGTTTATCGCACTATCAAATGATTCACTGAAGATTCAAGCATCGAAAATCGTAAAAGGACCGGCCGACTTCGTACAGTTAGGACACCCGCGATCATCAAAGTGGTGAAAGCGCGAATCGTAAACAAAAAATCTTAGCTCTTCAGATGGGCCTAAGCAGAACCACGGTCAAAAGAGTGATCAATGAAGACCTAGGACTACGAGCTTATCGTAAGAAGACCTGACATTTTTGAACGAGCGTTTGAAAAAAAATTTGCTGGATAGATCCTGCGCTTTGTTACGGCAGACGCGGGAAAAAAATACCGCGAAATTTTGTTTTCAGACGAAAAAATTTTTAACATAGAAGAAAGTTATAATAAACAAAATGATAAGGTGTATGCCCACAGCAGTGAAGAAGCCAGCACACCGAGGGTTCAACGAGCACATTATCCTTCGTCACTCATGGTTTGGCTTGGAGTCTCATATTCGGGCTTAACTGAGGTGCTTTTCTGTGAAAAAGGTGTAAAAACCAGTGCAGAGGTGTACCAAAATACTGTCTTAACGAAAATAGTGGAACTTCTTTCTCAAACAATGTTACAAAACAGAGATTGGATATTCCAACAGGACTCTTCACCAGCTCATAGGGTGCGAAACACGGAAAACTGGTTGACCGCCGGAATTGACTTTATCGGACATGAAGACTGGCCCTCTTCTATTCCATATTTAAGCCCACTAGATTATAAGATATGGCAACATTTGGAAGAGAAAGACTGCGCTAAACCTCATCAGAACTTGGAATCTCTCCGAGCATCTTTGGCTAAAGCAGCGGCAGAAATAGTTACGAGTGTGGTGCATGCTGCGATTGATGATTGGCCGCTACGATTAAGAACATGTATTCAAAATAGTGGAGGGCATTTTGAATAATGTAAATAAAATTGTATTCTAATTTAAATTACCTTTTATTTTATATACAATTTCTATATACAACGCGGTCACATTAACTTGACGCATCGCTGGAATGCGAGGCTCCGCCCGCTTCCCCCCGCACTCCCTTAACTCGCCCGGCAATCGTCAGTATGGTTAGCATCTCTGTTACCGATACGCGCGTCGATACTTTGACTAGTTTTCTGTTGCTATTGTTGTTACTGGATATTTTGTTACGTTTTCGTTATTGTTTAAATTTGGCTGTTTTTGGAAATTTTGTTACGTTTTCATTATTGTTTAAGTTTGGACTGTTTTTGTTAATTTTGGACTATTTTGGTTACTACTCATTTTAACATGGGGAAATCTTGTGTTGAAAGTGCTGCAGTTTTTCGAGAATGAGAAGAAAAATAGACGCTTTTGCATACCTGTAGATCAGGTTGATAAACGAGCCTATGCAGCAACTGGAATATCAAGGAGTACTCTTACTCGTATAAAAACGGAGGTCAAAATGGCATGTCGGGTTCTTTGCCCGACGCTAGTCCAAGCACTAGCACGACTCCAAGTACTAGTACGGCCCCAAATACTAGCACCGTTCCAAGCACTGACATTTGTCCCAGTCCAAGTACTACAGACAATCCAGTGAGGGAAATAAAGTCATCCACACCGGGTAAAAAGCGCAAACTCATCAACAGCTTTTATACTGTAAAAAAGGAAGTACTCACGTTTAAAAAATCTTGGCAGCTGTTAAGAGAGATCTTAATTTTCAAGGTGGAAGAACTTTCCTTAGAAATATTTTAATAAATCAGTTGGGTTATAAGTTTAAGAAATGTAAAAGTTCGCGTTCGGTGCTAATTCAAAAAGCCGATATAGCCGCATGGAGAGAACGCTACCTGCGCCGAATGAAAAAGAACAATGACCTCGGCGCAGGTAAAAACCAGTTATCTACCTGGATAAAACGTGGATCCATTCCCATTATACCGTCAGCAAATGCTGGCAAAACAGCACAGATAGCAGCGTGAATAAAAATTTTAACCCGGGTCAACGGTGGATTCTGGTGCATGCTGGAGGAGAAAACGGATTTATCCCAGATGCATATTTGTTATATAAATGCAAAAGTACTACTGGCGATTATCATCATGAAATGAATACCGAGAATTTTTTGAAATGGCTTAATGAAAAGCTGATACCAAACTTGCCCCCAAATAGTATAGTCGTCATTGACAACGTGCCTTACCACTCAACGCAGTCGGTGAAGGCGCCTACAAGTGCAACGTTAAAAGGAGATATGCAACACTGGCTGCGTGACAACAATATTCCATTTGATGAAAAAATGAGAAAAAGAGAACTCTAACATATTATAAAAAAGGCAAAGCCGCCCAAGCAATACATTGTCGATGATTTAATGAAACGACATGACCATGAAATTGTACGTTTGCCACATTGTGTGACCTCAACCCCATTGAATATGTATGGAATTTGGTCAAACAGAGGGTGGCATACAAAAACGTAGATCAACAAGAAAGAAAAATTGAAAATCTCACCAGAGATGCAATACACACCATCACAGCATCAGACTGGAAAAAGAAGTTAACAATGTCCAGAGACTACAACAGGTCAGTTCGTAAATAAATTATAAATCTAAAGTATGTATGTATGTATTTATGTTTGTATTGTAATGTTAAATAAAAAATATAAGTACTTTTTTGGAGGTCCATATTAGTAATTCACTAAATTGAGACAATTTTTTTGTGGTAAATTTATAACACTATTTTATTTATTTTCAGGAATACTGGGAAAAAGATGGCCTGGTTTACAACGTACTGCAGCAACTTGTAATCGATCTTGGAGGAGAAGAGTCATCCGACAGCGAGATCGAAAGTGAAGAAGAAGACAGTTTAGACCATGATATTGTACCAATTATTTATAGTGAAGATGAATTTTGAATAAATATTTATCTATCAACATAAAATAGTTTTAAATTATATTATACAAAAAAATACATGATGCAACATATTGCAAGATTAACAAATAAAACTTATGCTCCAAAATCAAAAATATAGTTTTTATTTAGCTACATGCTTTTTTTTACACCATACCTGACCGCTAAAATGACGTCATCAAAGCCATGCGTCAAGTTAATGTGACCGCGTTGTAATTATCAAAAAGTTTATCATTAATTTTATAAGAAGTTTTTGACAGAACTTATGACTCGACTAAGTATCTACGTATACATGTCCAGCCTACAAAAGCGGCGAGAGTGTTTATGTATAAGTGTGTAAATGAACATATGTAGATTTACTTATTCATCCCGTTATCATTCTACGGACATACCCAACTTATGAACAATAAGAACAGAGGGTCTGCTATCGCTCCTATCTTATCGTATAGGCTTTTGTATAAAGTTTCAAGAACAGATACGAGTACAAGAACACTCCAATATTAAGATTAGGATATTGCGTATATAACAAAAACCTGTTGATTTCCTCGGAAATCGAATGAGATAGTTATAAAAGCAACTGATTTTATGCTGCTTTCCGGAGGAGATAATTGTCAAAACTTATAGATTGTGATAAAAAATATATTTCGTATATAAATCGGTGACGGAGTGCACGGGCTAAACGCTCGTTGTGAATTTCACAATACGTGAGCAACCCAGTTTCGATTTCTACCGGCACCGATGAAATTTTTAATTCAAATTAGTAAATAAACCTATTTATATAGATTTTATCGAGTTTAATTAACTTATTTTTAACTTTTTTTAATTCCCGATGTTTCGGATGCTTTACAGTACCCATGATCACGGAGGGGACTGAGGTGGTTGACGTCCCAATGTTATAGTTAGACCTGAGCACGTGCTCGTTGATGAAGAAAAATATCGCGAGGAAACCTGCATGATTGAAATATTAAAAAAAATGAAAGGCATGTGAAGCATTGGTGCAGCCTTGCTTACTCATCCTTTCCTTAGAACCCTCTTAAAATAAAGAGAGGTCTGTGCTCAGCTGTGGGACATATGGAGGCTGTAATTTTGCCTTTAGTTAACGTCTGGAAATAACAAGATGAAATAAATGTGTATACAGCAATAAATAAAGTAACATACATATCACTGCTGGGCATAATATGCTTTCTGTTTTATATACTTTTTGTGATTTGTAACATTTTTATTATTGAGACCGCGCAATTTTTATTATTATATCATTAATTAATTGACTGTAGATTTTATCCTCCCTAATCGCTTCCGTTCAATCAATTTTTGTAATTGATAAAACTTAATTAAATACCGTCGAATACTTAACATTCCCAAATTCTACGACGAAGATATAAAATCTTAAAGTGCTTCGGCCAATTTAGCGACAAAAGTCTAGATGGTATATTATTAATTATTATAAGTTGATCTTTTTAATTAAAGAAAATAACTGATATATAAAACGTCTTATAAAATAGCGAAATAAGAATTGTACTTAAAAATATAGTATATATGTGTAAAGAAAGACGTAATTGCATCATCATCATTAATATTATCACCGTCTTCCTAGACCGCCAACCGACACCGTTACCGTTACAGTCTATTAAAGTCCACTGCTGAACATAGCGCCTTATCTGAATGAATGAGTTTTTATTCAATATAAATTATTTTGTAAAACTTATTGAAAGTATTTTATATACCACAGATTCGGAACAAAATCTCTGTCCTGGGAAGAACCAGCAAGAATCCCAGCGAGACTTTTTTTTAAAGATATTTCACTTTACAATAGCTTTGTTTCTACAATTTTTAAATGATTTTTATAGAACCAGCATGGTGGCGATCACCTCATTCCCAGGGGCTATATGGGGTAATATTTATTAATGCATTCTTTGATATTAAAATAACCCTTTTTGTAAAAAATTTCTTTAATAAAACATTTTAACATGTTTAACGACAAATTTTGTGTATTTTCTGAGGTTTTGTTGTCAAAAGTATACATTGCCCCATAAATGAATTATTAACTCTGTGGAATCTAATAACTGGTATTAGGTAGCTTATGTTTGTTCCTAGTGTTTTGATATACATACATTTTATTTCTCGAAATTTTTCTCCAAGGGACTCTTTAAAATTTAAGTTATAAATCACCTGTTAGGCTGTCTTTGTCAAAACAAATATGACTTCAATTTCAATCGCATTACCCAATAGCAAGATTCCATTAGATACTACGCTATGAAAGTAACTAAAATAAACTAATCTACCAAGAAGTACAAAGGCATCCAAAAGAATACTCCCCATTTCAAAGCACATTGGTATTCGAATGTTTGACATTAGGTGTAGTAAATTTATACATTGTGTCTTATTGTCGTTTAAGAGTAAATTGTAGGCGTAAACCAATGTACCAATTTCGATAGAGCATTATTTACATTGTCAAAATTTAGTGATTGCTGTTTGAGTTTGAAAATTCCAGAGGTATCATCAGCAAATGATACTATATCGTGATTGATACCCTACAAGGTAAGGTCAGTCATTAATATAGATTAAGAACAGGAATTTTCCATTAGGAGGGGGTATTTTTTATAGTTGCCAATCTTGGCAAGCGTGTTGGCAACCACAGTTAATTTTTTATTTTAAGTCGTTATTAGGAAGACGCTGCTGCCCATCTCCTGAATGGTTTCCCTCTTTCGCCTCTTAGGACAACCGCGGAATAATATGGGATGGGGGATATTATATAACACCAAGGCCAGTGTAAATTTTCATAGTTGCCACTCTTGGCAAGCGTGTTGGCAACCACAGTAAATTTTTTATTTTAAGTCGTTATTAGGAAGACGCTGCTGCCCATCTCCTGAATGGTTTCCCTCTTTCGCCTCTTTGGACAACCGCGGAAAAATATGGGATGGGGGATATTATATAACACCAAGGCCAGTGTAAATTTTCATAGTTGCCACTCTTGGCAAGCGTGTTGGCAACCACAGTTAATTTTTTATTTTAAGTCGTTATTAGGAAGACGCTGCTGCCCATCTCCTGAAAGGTTTCCCTCTTTCGCCTCTTTGGACAACCGCGGAATAATATGGGATGGGGGATATTATATAACACCAAGGCCAGTGTAAATTTTCATAGTTGCCACTCTTGGCAAGCGTGTTGGCAACCACAGTAAATTTTTTATTTTAAGTCGTTATTAGGAAGACGCTGCTGCCCATCTCCTGAATGGTTTCCCTCTTTCGCCTCTTAGGACAACCGCGGAATAATATGGGATGGGGGATATTATATAACACCAAGGCCAGTGTTAATTAGCATTTCAAACAGTCATAAATAATAAATTTAACTAAATCGAAATAATTATATGTACTAGCACTACTACAGATTAATATAGTAGTTATGGTACTAGTACATGAGATATATTCCGCCTACTCGTATACTATAAAATTAAAGACGTCTCTATATCAAGATCACGATAGGTACATACATTATGTATGTCTTAACACATTGTAAGAATTACCACCACTTGAATCCATGACCTTATTTAATATAGTTAATTAGTAAATATAACATATTTAAATCGACCATGCGAGTACTTTTCATTGCAATTGTCAAATACATATATACATATCTGACTCGATATCATTTCATTATGTTTTAATTATGAAATTATTCTTTATTCTTTATTCTTTATTGTACACACAATAAGTTGGTAACAATTATTAAATATTTAAATAAATGTACAAAGGCGAGCTTAACCCTAATAAGAGTTCTATTCCAGCAAACCTATAGAAATTATTTACTATTCCATTTATTCGTGAACATTCCTAACCTTGTCACTGATTTTAATATGTATATGCTTGTGTCGATTGTCTCCAACAATAACATACCTTTCACAACGAACCCTGAAACCGAGTGTACGTCACTCGTCACGCGTCACTTAAACTACGTGTTACGTACGAGTGACATAAATTTACCACTACGTTGAATAACTTCGTGATTGCTCTCGTTCAATTAATATTCATATAATCAGGACTTAGTGAAGATAAGCCATACATTCAAAATCTTCCATTTAGAACTCGAAAAGACTTAATTAGTACTTACTAGTAAAAAAAAACTGGTGAGGAACTAAAAATGTTGCTGATGTAGTTTTTAGAGAATTATCGATAATATATTTTTGAGTTGAAATAACACAAATATAAATATAATTATCTGAGGTATTTATCAAGTATTCTCATCTGGTTGGGCTGAATAAATAATATAAAGGACATAATAAATAAATATACATAAATATATATTAAATTGGTGATTCTGAGTATTAGGTACGCCACCCTCGTCGACACATCCCAATGTTTACAACGTTGTTGACTAGATAATTGTGAACGATACATCCGACACTTCCTTGGGACAGATGGTTGCCCTTCCGGTGATAGAACAAGTGGCTGGATTCAAGGATTACCGTGTCCTCCACCTATCTTCGGACCTCGGATTATCGTATAATATGCCAGCGCAACTGTCTATTTCTTTTTCCAGCTTCAGGATCTTTTCATCACTCCTTAGGGTGCGTGCATTATATGTTTTCAGGATCTTAGCACCCCTGCTTCGCCGTTACTATGGTAACCACCGTAGCAAGGAATAGCGAGGGTGCCGGAAACTGGGGTCGTTTGTTTGTGTCGTTGCTTATGGTGGCATGTTTGCATGGGTTGGCAACCGCAGTTTTTTATTGTTATGTGTATATATTATTGCTGTTATTAGGAAGATGCTGCTACTATCTCCTACGGGCCTCCCTCTGTCGCCTTTTATGATACCGGTGGGAAGATCCACGAACCATTGGTTGCTCCAATGATTCATAGAGCCTTGACTGATCACTCTGGAAGAGATGATTCTGGTTGAAATGTGTCAACCTCTAAATCTGCTTCCCCCAAGCAGCGATTTTCTGCTTTAGGTTGTTTATACGCTCCGTCAGTTTTTGCGTTGTATCCGGCTGGGAGAAACTGACATTTGTCTCAGCAAACGCCATTCTGATGGTGCGCACAATTTTTGGCTTATTATTGCCTTACCTGTAGCATATTAGTCTGTCGATGAAGCCTTTGCGATAGGTTTCTCAATTCTTATTCTCCAGGCTGGGATGGCGCTACTTTGTCTAGTAGCACGTCCAGTCATGGAGAGCTTGGTGCCAATAATAAAGCATACTGCCAGTGCAGCGCCAAAAAGAATTGAGTCCTTCTCAAAGAGGTGCCGGCTGGCTTCCTAATGGGTCAATAACATTGTGTTTAGAGCCCTCACGACACGACGAGATTCCGCTTGCTTAGGGTTATTCGGGGAAGTCGCGTTCGATTGTCGAGAGACGTACTGCGTATTTCCTCAGTGATTATTTGCTCTAGTTCTAGTATATATAAATTATTATATAAATATCATTATTACATTCTTTATTGATCAATATCTGCTGATTAACATAAGTAAACATTATTTTATTATTTTATTTTAGATGCTGCTCTCGATTGATAAACCATTATATTATGTGTAACTATTATAACAGTAAAAATAAGTGTCACACTTTTATTTACCACATTTATGTTGTATTATTTATGGTAGTTAACAAATCGTAGTTTTTATGATAGGTATAGTCTATTTATGAAAGTCGATAAGATGAGTGACACTCGATAGTATCATATAATACGCATCTACAAATATTTATATCAACTTATTTTCATAGGAAACATATTAATTGTATTATGTAAAGTAACAAATCTTAAATTAAAGTAGTAAGTATCAACGTATAACATACCCTCATTTACATAACAGCGTTACATATAATATTATTTTTGTCATTTAAAATGCTTGATAAGTGAAAAATTTTGCAGTAATCCGCAAAATGACTCGACGATCTACTTGTCATAATTTTTATTTTAGTGGATGAAAGCGTTAATTTTAAACTTTTTAATCTCGACAAAACTATTTTTGAAAAATGCTTCTGAATATTTTCTTGTATAATAACACAAAAACTGCTGATGAAAGACATCTTTTTGATTGTGATGTCTTTTTTACATTATTCTAAGCGAGCACTTAACTGCAATCCCACCTGATGGTAAGTTGTGATGTAGCCTAAGATGGTGAAGCTAGTGTGCTCAATAAAAGCCTATTCACTCTTGCCTCGAAGACACCCACATTGTACTCGGATGGAAACACAGATGCTGGCAACTTATTCCACTCCTTTGCTGTACGCATGATGAACGAGGTAGCAAACCTTTTAGTTCGAATGCGTGGTAAGTGATCAACGAAAGAGTGGAGACTGGCCGAACGTCTGGTAGTCTAGTGGTAGGGAGAGGGAGGAATTAAATTATGCAATTCCTCCGAAATGCATCCTGTAGAAAACTGAAAGGCTGGCTACTTTACGCCTGTGTTCGATGCTGGTAAGATTTATTTCAACTAAATTTGGGTCACCAATAAGCCTCTTAGTACTGTTGCATGAATAAGTCAACTAGCGCCATCTAGTGTCAGGAACGAGAGCGAGGGGAGCGTTGCAGTAAATGACATCACACATCTTTCGACCGACAGCGCCACCCGAAGAACTAAGATTCTAGAAAATCTATACTCGAGCTCTCGGTACCTTGCGCGTGTTTACTTGAACATTCCGGATATTTTGCTAATTTAAATAAATAGGTGGCGCAAGATGCGATCGGGACAGAGTTGAACTCGGCGACATAAGCGAAGCTTCGGAGCGGAATTAAGTGAATTAGTGTGTTTAATTATTAGTGTTTTAATTTTAATTTGTGTAAAGTAAATTAAAGTGTTAATTTAGGTAATTTTATCGGCAATTTTTATTGTCACGAACCTCAAGCTCGTAACAATTGGTGTCAGAAGTGGGACAAAATAATGCCGATTTTACCTAAGGAGGAAACGGAGGGTGTCCGTACCCGAAGTCAACGCCAGCAGGAGACGGACCAGAGGAGATTTGGTGGTGCAACGCCGCAGATGTCTGAGGGCCAGCCGCCGGCCACGGAAGCCGGTCCGTCACCAGCTTCTACGTCTGTGGCACCTGACTTAGGTGCTCTGATGGTGATGCTGCAGGAGCCGTCAGTTGAAAGAGCAGCTGCAGAGCGGACAGGAGGAACAGGCCCGCCGATTGGAAGAGCAGCTGCGGGGTGGACAGGAGGAACAGGCCCGCCGACAGGAGGAACAGGCCCGTCGTTTAGAAGAGCAACTCCAACGCGATAAGGAAGAGCAGATGCTCCTCATGAAGGACCTTCACGCCATCTTCGGAAAAGAGATACGGGAGGTGAAGGATAAGGTTGCTCAACATGACAACCGCCTGTCGGAGGCCGAAACCCGAATCGACCAAGTAAACAATCGGGTTGACAACGTAATGGCTGACGTGAAGAAAACGCTGGACGACCTCAAACTTGGGGATGGAACAACAGCTCCCGTAGTAGCTACAACACCTTCGCTACGTGGATTCAAAGTGCCGCCGTTCGACGGGACCTCTTCCTGGTCGGCCTACAAAATCCAGTTCGAGGCCGTCGTGGAGGCGAACGGCTGGAATAAAAGCCAAGCCATGACTGCACTCACCCTAGGCCTGCGCGACCAAGCCTTAACCGTGTTGGAAGCTCTCGGTAAGAAAGTGACCTACGAGCAGCTCCTTGAGGCATTGGAGGCGAGATATGGCGACGCTCACCTGGAACACGTCTTTCGCGCGCAGCTTAAAGATCGCGTGCAACGCAGCAACGAAAACCTGCAGCAGTGGGCCCTTGAGGTGGAGAAGATGGTTCGAAAAGCATACCAGTCTGTACCTGCGCTCATTGAAGGGAACCTGGTGCAGACATTCATCGACGGCATCCGCGACCTGGAAGTCAGAGCTGCTGTGAGGCTTGGGCACCACGAGACGCTTAAGGACGCCTTGGCCCATGCACTGGAGGTAGAAGCCGTGTGGCAGGATCATCGTTCCCATCGCGTCAGGGAGGTTGCAGCAGCTACAGTTCACGACCGCAACAAAGGATACAGCCCTAGGTGCTATGGCTGTGGGGAAAAGGGCCATCTTCGATCCAGCTGCCCTAAGCGAACCCTAGAAAGGGAAGGTGAACGATCCCAGGAGGGTAGTGCGGCCAACAGCACCGCCCAGCAGCAGCAGGGAAACGAGTAAAAGCCAGAACTGCGGGGCTGGTGCTGGCTGATGTTAAAAAGAGCCCCAAGGATCTCGATCTCACAAACCCATGATGGGAACAGTCTAATCATCAAGGGCGAGGTCAACGGAATGCCGTGTAAACTGACCATAGACACTGGAGCCTCTCGTACGGTTGTTAGTTCCCAACTTATAAGTCAGTTCCTTGGGGACTCCGCATACAACCGAGAACGCATTAATTTGGTAACAGCCACCGGTCAGCGTATACCCGTTTGTGGAGAGAAGGAGATGGAGTTGAAGCTTGGCAACGTGATCTACCTGCATAATGTCATCGTGGCTGATATAATGGACGACTGCATCCTAGGCTTAGACTTTATGAGGAATAATTGTTGTGAGATCGACGTTAAGCAAGGTGTTTTGAAATGTGGACAGGAGGAACTTTTTATGGAAGGTGCGTTACCAGGGAACGTGTACTGCATTAAGAAGATTGTTCTTCCGCCGAGATCGGAAACGATTGTTCCGGTTAGTCTTCCCCGAAACGCTGGGCAAGCTCACCGTTGTGTACTTGTGGAAAGGGTAAACAATGACCTTCCATGGAAAGTAGCTCGAACCTTGGTCAGAACCACTGAAATCTCAAGAATACGTGTGCTGAACCTTTGCGACCGGGAACAGATTATAGAAAAAGGCACACTGGTTGGCACTTGTGAGGAAGTGGAATGGTTACGTCGGTGCCAATATATATCGAGTGGGACCCCCAGCAAGGATTCAGAAACGAGAGTGACCACACTTTTGGAAGACTGTCGCAGTGTTCTCTCCCCGAACGAATTGGTCAAGGCGAAGAAGATGTTACTCAAGTACGCCGATGTATTCTCGTCAAACGATGCTGACATAGGAAAGACTGGCTTAGTTCAACACAAAATAAACACAGGAGAGGAATTGCCTATCCGTCAGCGGCCAAGAAGATTGCCGGTAGCACGTGAAAAGAAAGTGGAAACCATGATTGAAGGAATGGTGAAGGATGGTGTTATTGAACCTTCCTCTAGTCCATGGTGTTCACCAGTGGTGCTGGTGAAAAAGAAGGATGGCAGCATGCGGTTCTGTGTTGATTACCGCCGTCTGAACGACGTTACAAAAAAGGACAGCTATCCCTTGCCAAGAATTGATGACACGCTGGACATGCTTACAGGAGTAAAATGGTTTAGCACGCTGGATCTAAAAAGTGGCTACTGGCAAGTTGAAATTGACCCTAAGGACAAGGAGAAAACTGCATTATCGACGGGAAAGGGTCTGTGGCAATTCAAAGTAATGCCGTTTGGGTTGTGCAATGCTCCAGCAACGTTTGAAAGGCTGATGGAACTGGTACTTACCGGGCTAATTGGCGATGCCTATCTGGTCTACTTGGATGACATCATCATCGTGGGCCGTACGTTTGAGGAACACCTTCAAAACCTGGAACGCGTGCTCATGAAGATTCAGAGTGCCAACCTCAAGTTGAGCCCGAAGAAATGTTCACTATTCCAACGGCAAGTTAACTTTTTGGGGTTTGTAGTACCGGAAGAAGGTATCCGCACAGACCCCAGACCCAGAGAAAATCGCCGCTGTCAAGGATTGGCCAGTTCCAAAAGACAAGACGCAGGTTAGAGCATTTTTGGGTTTGTGCTCCTATTACCGGCGATTCGTGAAGAGCTTTGCAGATATAGCCAAACCTCTGCACAAGCTAACCGAGGAGAAGCGACATTTCTGCTGGGATGAAAGTTGCAATATCGCATTCCAGGAGCTCAAGGACCGTCTGTGCAAAACACCTATTTTAGGATACCCTGATGCAAACAAAGAATTTATAGTTGACACAGACGCAAGTGATATAGGACTTGGCGGTGTGTTGTCTCAACGTAATGGTGAACAAGAGGTCGTGATAGCGTACTTCAGCAAGTCGTTGTCAAAACCGGAAAGGAACTACTGTGTCACAAGACGCGAATTGCTAGCTGTGGTAAAGTCGTTGCAACATTTTAGCAAATATCTTCTGGGACGAAAATTTCACTTACGAACTGACCATGCTGCACTAAAATGGCTATTGCAGTTTAAAAATCCAGAAGGACAAGTTGCGAGGTGGATTGAACTACTGCAGGAATTCGACTTTGAGATCGAACATCGTAACGGGAAATCTCATGGCAACGCAGATGCATTGTCAAGAAGACCTTGTCCTGAAGATTGCAAACATTGTACTAGGCAAGAGAGTAAGGAAGTGGTATCCGTGAGGATGCTCAGGGCAGACCACCTCAGCAACGAGTGGAAGGACAGCTTACAACGTGCACAGCAGGAAGATCCGGACATCAAGCCGATCCTGGAATGGATGAAGGCCAGTGCTCCCAAGCCCAAGTGGAGCGACGTCTCAGCGATGAGTTCGACCACTAAAAGCTACTGGGCCCAGTGGGACAGCTTGCTGCTTCAGGATGGAGTTCTGTGCCGTAAATGGGAAAATGTTCGGGGAGACAGCTGTCATTTACAAATGGTTGTCCCTAAAGCTAAAGTACCGGATGTTCTACAGCTGTACCATAATAATTATTCAGGAGGCCATCTGGGAGTTAAACGAACTCTACTGAAGATCCGAGAACGGTTTTACTGGGTCCACTGTCGAAACGATGTCGGGGACTGGTGTCGCAAATGTACAAGTTGTGCGGCTGTAAAGGGACCTCAGACTCGTAGTAGAGGTGCATTGAAGTTGTACAATGTGGACCATGGGAGAGAATAGCCATTGACGTGGCGGGGCCGTTTCCGGAGAGTGAGAGCGGTAACAA
The DNA here is from genome assembly GCA_036936625.1 of Parnassius smintheus behrii. Classification (NCBI taxonomy): domain Eukaryota; kingdom Metazoa; phylum Arthropoda; class Insecta; order Lepidoptera; family Papilionidae; genus Parnassius; species Parnassius smintheus. The sequence goes on along the minus strand of JAUPFT010000001.1, from coordinate 42,397,572 downwards.
GTATTTCATGGTTGTGATGGATTACTTCACTAAGTGGCCAGAAGTCTTCGCCATTCCAAATCAAGAAGCTTCAACAGTTGCAGATAAACTAGTTCAGGAAGTTTTCTGTCGTTTTGGAGTTCCTTTAGAGATTCATAGCGATCAAGGAAGGAGTTTCGAGTCTCAAATATTCCAGGAAACTTGCCAAGTTATGGGTACTCATAAAACAAGAACGACTTCTTATCACCCGCAATCTGATGGAATGGTCGAACGATTTAATCAGACATTGGAGAGGTACCTAGCAAAAGTTGTAGACAATCGGCAACGAGATTGGGATAAGCACATACAACCGTTTTTGTTGTCATATCGAAGCGCTGTTCACGAAAGTACAGCAGTGACACCAGCTTTCGCAAACTTTGGAAGAAAATTACGGCTGCCTGCAGACCTGATCACTGGGATACCACCTGATGCCCCACGCAGTATAACCGATTATGCAAATGAATTCCGGAACAAAATGAATGACATTTATGAGCACGTCAGACAATCGGGCCAGCAAATGTCCGAAAAGATGAAAACCCGGTATGACCGCAAAATGAACAACAAAGGGTTCGACGAAGGTTCACTAGTGTGGTTGCACAATCCAGTCCGCAGCAAAAGGAAATTTCCTAAGCTTCAAGCTAAATGGGACGGCCCGTACCGGATTGTAACCAGGATCAACGATGTGACCTACCGGATACAGAAAGGCGCAAGAGGGACTCCTAAGATCGTCCATGTGGATCGCTTAGCGCGTTATTATGGGACCGATAATGCTCGGGACGAGCATGTCTTAGGAGGGGGCAGTGTTGAATGAATAAGTCAACTAGCGCCATCTAGTGTCAGGAACGAGAGCGAGGGGAGCGTTGCAGTAAATGACATCACACATCTTTCGACCGACAGCGCCACCCGAAGAACTAAGATTCTAGAAAATCTATACTCGAGCTCTCGGTACCTTGCGCGTGTTTACTTGAACATTCCGGATATTTTGCTAATTTAAATAAATAGGTGGCGCAAGATGCGATCGGGACAGAGATGAACTCGGCGACATAAGCGAAGCTTTGGAGCGGAATTAAGTGAATTAGTGTGTTTAATTATTAGTGTTTTAATTTTAATTTGTGTAAAGTAAATTAAAGTGTTAATTTAGGTAATTTTATCGGCAATTTTTATTGTCACGAACCTCAAGCTCGTAACAGTACGCTTTTCCGTTGATTCCAAAGCTGCTAGGTGGCATTTTGCAGCACAAGCCCATACATATGGCAATTATATGTCATATATATGGCAGCAATACTCCAAGCACGACCGGACTTGCGCTTTACATAAATTAAGCGGCTGTCCCGGCGTGAGGTATCGTCGCACTTTGCAAGGACTCCTAACTTCCTTGCAGCTACTTTGGTCTTGGACTCAATATACTGCCCAAAGTTCAGATCCAGGGATATCTCAACCCCTAACAACTGAAGGCAGTCAGTGTATTCCAGTGATACATTTCGGAAAGAAGTAACCAATGTTAGCTGGCTGCTTTTTGCAGCGAAGAGATACGCTTGTGTTTTGAAGGCGTTGAATTTCACAATATTGGCACCGCCCCATTTGGAGACTGTCTGTAAGTGAGATTTACGCGCTCTACCATAGCTTCTTTTTCGGACTGGTTTTGATCTCGAATGGCCTGAAGACTTGGCTGTTATCTCTCACAACCGTGCTATCGTCTGCATACCCATAGATACCGGGCATAAGCATATCGTTAATATGCAGGAAGAGCATTGCGGAGAGAACGGACCCCGGAGGAACACCTGCGTTAGTCGCCACAGAAGCACCTGAATGAACAGCTCGAGAAGGACTCGGGGAGTCTGTTCACATATCGAAATTAGTCAGTTAACTGAACCAAAATTTTACTGTTATACTTATTTTTTAATAATTATACTGTTATTTGAAATAAGTAAATGCTTGGTCATTTTGTTGAATTCTACCATATTTTTTGTAGAAACTAATGAGGGTACTATTAAATATGTATCACGGTTAAATAAGATATACACATCACAATTAATTTCGAACAGTTTCACATTATCTTTATATATGAAAATTAAGACAATTTTATACTATCGCGGTCATCTTGTTTTTTGGCTTTAGAAAATCGAAAAATCATCCGATTCCGATGATTTTTTTTAAATCTTCGTCTTTATAGCGGATTTATGAAAAAATATATGGAAAATATCTCACCTCAAGATTTTACATAGTTTTATGACTTTAAATGTGATCATGAACACACTCCTTTGAATATCATCGTTCATAACTTTTTTAAATAATCAAATGAAGTTGTTATATCATAATCTACACAAAAAAACGAATATTTAAAAAAAAAACATTGAAAAATGTTTGTTCATTAATTTTTTATCTCACTTAAAGTTTTTATATGTTTTTCTGACTGAGTTCATCTTCTGACTGACTTGAGTGGCGTGGTGCTTCCCTCCCCCAACTCTCTCCCGTAGAGCAGTCGAGGGAAGCCCGGTCGCCGGAGCCCCGCTTCGCGGTGCACCTTATTCTGAGTGGTTTATAAAAAAATTACCACGAAGGAGATGTCGGGGTCTTATATTTTTTCTGGGGCATTTATATTTTACACAGTTACTATGACTCAATTCAATTGGACTACAAAAAAATTATTTTGAATACCAGCGTAAAATAGCAGCATAATGCTGCTGTGTTTCGTAAGGGGAGTATAGAGAACCGGAGACCCTTTTTGCTAGAAACGAGACGTTCCATCTCAGTCCTCCGTCGTTACGACGCATCTGCATTTGTGGATTTTTAAATAAGTTTAGACGTATGTGGGCCGCAGCATCCACTTACCATCAGGTAGACTGTATACTCGTTTGTTACCGTTATTCTTAAAAAAAACCTTTATTATTGGCAAAATCGTTTTTAAGGTATAAGAAGAAGAAGAGCTACATGAAACAAGATGACGCAAAAACAAAAGTATATTTTTGTTAAAGAAAACCTCACAATTTGAATAGAGCTCTTTTAAAAAATGAAACCAGTTGAATCGTGAAAAGTACCGAATTTATACATTCTTATAAGAAGGGAACAGGAATTCTCAAGGATACACGAACCTACTTCTTATGGCGTTAGAGTAATACCGGTGCTTCGGATAAGTAAGTGCTTATTGTTTGCTGGCACTTTTGTGGCATAATACTTCCTGCGCAGTTGAATTGATAACTTTTACAATTTCTACCGTTGTGACATTATATAAACTTCTACTACCATTACTACTAAAAGCGTTTTGTCATTATTTTATTTGTATATACCGTATATTATTTAGTAAGATTTTTTAGATATATTCAACGTATATAACCTAGCCCTCATATAAAGTAACGTTAGTCGATAACGTAGCTCATGTTAAAATTAGGAATGCTCTCCGACTTGCTTAGGTCATTCAGGAAGGATTCGAAATAATCGTCACTTTTTGCAAAATTTTTGTGTTTGCCTTGTTAGGCATATATATATAAGGTCAAAGAAAAAGATGCGTCGTATTTTATATACAAATCAGGGCATTTTTTTTTCAAAGTTTGATTACATTTAATTATAATATATGTGCCATTTTTTTTTTGATAACTTGTCGCTATCTTGTAGGTAGTGTACATAATCCCTTTGCTGTATAAATCTTCAGATTTTTAAGCAAAAAATACGACAGGTAGTTTTGACAGTCCTCTCTTGATGTTAACCTATCACTACCCAAAAAATTCTGAAGAGACCGAAACAGACAAAAATCTGAGGGTGCAAGGTAAGAACTATTTCTTCTGTTGATCGATTCCGGGCGTTTTTCTTTCAATTTCTTGCTGGAATTGCTTTATTTGTTGACAGTAAAAATTCAAATCGATGGTTAAAAGCTCATAATAATACGATGCCCTTCTAATCCCACTATACTCACAGCATCTCCTTATTGCGTGTTAATCCGGGTTTCGCTACAGTCTGTAGAGCTTGACTACCCTATGACCATGATCATTTTCGCTCGTTCTTGTTGTACGTAATCAACTTTTATCACCAGTGATCAATCTTTTCAAAAATGATTCGGTTTTATTACGTTTCAATAAATAATTGAATGATTCGTTAGGTTTCTTTCGGTGAAATTGTGTAGTGTGTGGCATCCAAATATCGAGCTTTTTTGTATAGCCAGTCTTCGTCAAATGAGTGAAAACTGTTTTGTGGCCAATCCTCAATTCTTTGGCTATATTGCAACTAATAATATGATGATACTCCTCCACTTTCTCAAAAATGATATCGACTTTATTCGTAGGGCGACCAAAGCGAGCTGTATCTTTGACATCCAAATTCCCGGACTGAAAACCCTTGAACCAACGTTATGCTACTCTTACTGACTACTGCATTTTTCCATTTTTTGTAATAAAACTTCAGAATGTATCGAATTTCTTCGCTAGATTTACCTACTCATTTTGGCTGACAGAAAAAAAATTAAAAATAGCGAAAAAGTGTTTTTACTCTTTCTTTTTCTTAATGTCCTAGATGTATTGGTATTAAAAATAGCCAGATACTGTTTGTATCTGGCTATTTTTAATACCATATATACAAGCAAAATACGAGGAAACTTTTTTCCGGACCTATTTTATTCGCTAAAATCATCACTTGTATTGTATATTATGGCATTGTTTAAAATCTTTTAGTAAGTACCCTATCAAATATTTACTAACATTAATATATATTTTATATTTACCAAGTAAAATTACACGCTATGGAAGTATACAATTTTATACTCTAAGTTGTACTAACGCGGAAAATGCTGATTTGTTCGCTGCATAATTCATGGCCCTTCATTCGCAAGTTTTAAATTGTAAGCCAGTATTTAAATGATTGTTATACTTCCGTGATAATCTGTTGTACATAATTAATGTTTCTCTTTTAAACTTGAATTCTTTAAATTAACTGAATTATTCCAATCTTTGGGAACAAACTGATGTATTTTTACATCTTATTGAACTCCGCATTTAAGGTTCTTCTCTAAAACAGAGTAAAAATATATTATGGCATCTTGCAGAAAATTATTAATATAAAAATAAAACGTGATTCATTTAGTAAACACCATATAGTCACTAGGCTACTGTGACTATTATTATGTGGGAGTTATTTTATCGTCAGTTCAGAACAAATTGCCCTCTATAGGCTACAGTATTTAATACATCCACAACAGATAACAAATATTATAACAATCAAATAAATATTTGAAGGTTAAAACACAGTAGCAATTCTTTTCCTGTAGGTATCGGGTACTTATACATATAAATACATGATTTAATTTAAACAAAAAGAACGATAAAACTATATTGCGATATTAATGTGTGCCGAAAAGCATTGTACCAAGACAGTATTGCCTCTTTAAATATCCAATACACCACACAATCGCTTAGGTGTCGTGACAAGCGACAGAGTCAGGGGGTAAAAAGTCAGCAGAGGGCAGCTTCTGATAATAAATTTAAATTAAAAAGCTGCGGTTACCAAATCATCGGATAGTGGCAACTATGACATATATGAATATGAACTCAAAAAATGGACCCGCGGCTCGGATTTATCGTCCACAAAACTGTCATTACCTAATATTGTAGTCACTCCAAACCCTCTTTTAAAATTTCTAGGATGCCTGGTCCAACTAAGGGGAATAAGGAAGGGGAATAACTTTACGTAATTTTCACTCGTACATGCACATGTACAGCTAAAGTTACCATTTAGAGAAAAATTATTACATCCGCTCTCACCTGAAATTTATTATTAAACTTTGACGGCTTAATAGAGCATAAGTTGTGCATGTGCTGCGCTGCTAGCTGCGGTTTGGATTCCCGAACGGAAAAATAATTTACATGGCCTTGACCAATAATTCTTACTAATCTCGTTTAAATGTAAAACGCCTTCACAACAAAGGAAGAAAACCCTAAGAAAATTGATCAAATCTTAGTTATTCATAATTTTTATTACAGGCACGTAAAAATATTTGGACCCATTACACCACCCATTACGCACTAATACATTAATTTTTTTAAACAACTAATTTTTATAACAAGAAAGTAGTCATTCAAACATTTCAGGCTATAACGCTTTTTATTTATCAATTGTTCGTTGGTAAGCTTACAGTACATACAGTACAGTGTAGTAGTACAGTGATAAGTTTTCGGTCATAATTGTAATAAGTCAAAAATCTAAAAAATACATTGTGAATACTATCAAGCATTCAGTGTAGTCTTGTACAAAAGTATATATATAGGTAATATATATATATATATATATATATATATATATATATATATATATATATATATATTACCTTAAATGTTTTATGATTACTATTATCGTTACAGTCTGTTAAAAGTCTAGTCTCTATAGCTTGTCTCATAGTGTTCGCCCCGTAGGATTGCCACATACGAGTAGATATCCCTCATATATTGCAGGCATTGCTCTTGGCAGGCGGGTTGACACCCGCAGTTTTTTATGGTTTTTTGGTATTTACTTAGAAGACGCTGCTGCTCACCTTTTAGCTTGTAGACGTTTATCGCCTCTTAAACCACCCGCGGGACGATATCGAGTAGTGGATATTCTTACACCGCCCTTATGTATATATACAGTTACTTTTTCCCGCAAAAAAGTATGGGCTTAGTAAAAATCTATCTACGCGCGCCAATTACTGGCTATGCTTTCAATTCACATGAGTCGTACGAGCGCCCGATAAAATAAGGTTCTCAGCAAGAATAACCGAGGGTAATATCTTAAACCTATTTATAAGTATTTTATATTAAAATCGTATGTGGGCAGCTTAATTCATTCTATAACAAATTTAAGGAAACGGGGAAAAGGATGTTTGTATTTTTTATTCTTTTTTAATTAAAGGACTTCCGTTATTATCAACAGTCCCATTGCACCTTATAACTAAATGACACAAAACAATTTATTAAATTACTTGTACAATGTATTTACTTAATGATACACCATTTGTGCAGCACTTAACATTGATTCAGATTTGATATTCACCTGTGTTACACATTTTATGTTAGTTCCAGCAGCCAATAGTTTCCTCTCAAGATGGTTTTGAAACATTCTGCGAGCAAGTGTTGTGTATCTTCTACTGTGTTGCATGTTTCGTGAATTGTTTCCTTGGCATTATAAAAGCAAACTTGTTGCACGGAATATGTCCAGAACGAATTCGCTTTGCTAATACAACAGATTTTCTATTCAATAGACATTTATAAAACCAAGGCACTTTCGGAGGCTGACTCTGGATAGTTTTGTCTTATATCCCATTTTCTTTGCGACTTTTATCAAAATATTATTTCTTAAGTGCATTACATTTTTCTTTATATTTAATAAAAATCTCCATCAATATTATATTCTCTTCCTTTTGTAATTGAAAATGTTGCCAGTTTTCTTTTACTTTATTTTATTTATTAAAACAATACAGTTTACAGTTGTGGAGATAAAAGATTCTTAAAATTAATTAATTAAGTGCTAAATTGTAAGCTAAAACATGTGTTCATCAGTCTTCAGCCATCTCATTGAGATGTTTGTATTTGTGACATAACAATGCACTTACTACGCTGATCTGATCTGCTATGTTAGTACTGTTCTCTACATCTCTCTCAAGCACCATAGCAGTCATATAAATGTAATTGTGACTAAATAAGTTACAATAAAATTGTATCGAATTAATTTACTCAATACGGGAAATTCACCCAACCACACATTGGCGAGTGGTGGGCGAAGGGAATTGTAGCGAGTCGCAAAAGCAACGTTTCGCGTCCCAGCTACATACACGACAATAGTTTTGTGGCGTGTCAGTCGCGCATTCCAAACGCTAGTATGAACAATTGCATTCATCTGTACAAAGCACAGAAATTCTTTATAGAAATCGACTACCGACGGAACGATTTTAACATGTATTAATATGAAATACAAATAACATGTAGTAATGACCATCCTCAGCTACTACAAAAGTCACGCGCTATTGCAAGTACTTTAGTATTGTCAATGTACGTGTAAATTTGAGACATAGTAAAAAGCTAAATATTATTTATTTGTTTTTAAAATGCGCAATCAAATATTCAGTTTTACAACACAAGAACTTCGTTTCACTGCTTCTAAATATGAGTAATTCAACAATGCCAATGATTTAAACACCAAAACAAATGTTAACTGAAAAGCAAAAACTTTGTACCTTATGTTACTATCATAACTAAGACAAATCTTACGACACTCCATGTGTTAAAATCCATCAAAACAGTTTAGAATACAGAGCGTGCCAAAGAAATAGACATACAAACTTACATACATACATATAGCTGAAAAACAACACCCTCTGTGTGATATTATTAGCGTATAGAGTAAGATTTATTACTTCAAGCTAATATACCTCAATCTCTAAAAACTAGATTGTACAACCAGTGCGTGTTGCCAGTGATGACTTATGGATCTGAGACGTGGTCCTTCACTGCTGGCCGTATGAGGACGCTTAAGGTCGCTCAGCGAGCTATGGAGAGGGCTATGCTCGGAGTTTCTCTGCGTGATAGACTCAGAAATGAGGATATCCGCAGTAAAACCAGAGTGACCGACATAGCCCAACGGATTAGTAAGCTGAAGTGGCAATGGGCCGGCCATATAGCTCGAAGAACCGATAACCGATGGGGAAGAAAGGTTCTCGAGTGGCAGCCTCGTACCGGTAGGCGTAGTGTAGGGCGACCCCCCACTAGATGGAGTGACGACCTGGTAAGACATGCAGGAAGTCGATGGATGCAGGTGGCTCAGGACCGTGCTTTGTGGCATTACTTGGGGGAGGCCTATGTTCAGCAGTGGACTTGTGAAAGGCTGTAATGATGATGATGATGATGATGATGAATATACTAAAAAGGCGGTTCCAGCCAAAGTTATGTATCCAATATGGTGATGAGATGACAGTTTTTTTGAGTTGGGTAAACATTAACTTTGCTCTTTCCTAGCGGACATGAATAAAATATAAAGCTATCATACAATCATACGATATAACATTAACAAATAGAATTCGAAAAACAAACTTTTTTTTGCGTCGTCAGTGGAATATTTTTTAATTGTTTAAAATGTATTAATATCTTTTGAAAAAATCATTTACAGATTATACTGTTAAGGAGTTAGAACTTTCTTTAAATAGCTACATTAGTTTATTAGTACCTAAGTGTTATTTATGGCTTTTTATATACATACATCTCCAATGTATATATGTATATATATATATATATATATATATATATATATATATATATATATATATATATATATATACATTGGAGATGGATAAGAGGTCTTCCCAATAACGACTTAAAATTTAAAAAAACTGCGGTTGACAACCCCCTCGACAAGTGTAGCACCTTTTTTATTTAATAATACGTAGTAGAGCCATGCTGCAGTTATATTAGTAGTATAGTTGTAGCACGAATAGGTCGGCTCGACCGGGTAAGGACCACGCTCTCACAGAATACCAGCGTGAAATAGTAGCTTAACGCTGCTGTGTTTCGTATGGTGAGTGTAGAGACCGGAGACCCTTTTTACTGGAAACGAGGCATCCATATTAGTACTCACGGGTGACAACGCATCTGCATTTTGATTCATAATCGAGGATAGATGTAGATGTCTATGGGCCACAGTAACTACTTACCATCAAGTGGACTGTGTGCTCGTTTGTCACCCTATCCTATAAAAAAAAAATAAGGGTGACAAACGAGCACATAGTCCACCAGAACGTAAAAAAGGGTTTACGGATCTCTATACTAACCATACGAAACACAGCAGTATTAAGCTGCTATTTTACGCTGGTATTCTGTGACCTATGGAAAATATCCCCCTGTGAGGCCATCTAATGGAGAGGCCTATGAGCCAGTGGACTTTAATAGGCTGCAATGGTAACGGTGTATACATACAAATTCAAAAATAAACCAATATTCTTATTAATATTTATATAATATTATTAATATATTAATTTATATATTAATTAATAAATCTTATTAATATTTATACAATATTCTTATAATATTATTAATATTAGATACCTACTGCTTGTACAGTTGGAAGAAAAAGTTTATAAAAAAACATTAATGCCTGCTAAATTGGCGCATATTGCCGGATACTTTTCTCTCCTAGAAAATCCTGTTCGCATCTTTAAGACGTATTGAAATTATATCTCTTCTTTTTATGTATATATTTGTATACAACATACAATTCATTTTAGGTACAATTTATGAAATTTAGAATATATGTCTTTCTAACAAAAATTTATAATGTAGTACCAGAGGAGACAAGTTAAAAGCCCATTATCAGTCAACTCTAAATTATGCAAATAGCTTTTAACACCTGTTAATCCCTCTCTATTATCTTCACTAAAGAACATCAACACTCGACGGTAATGTGGTCCAAGAGCTTTCATGTTATTTCGTAGTTAGACTAACATATAAAAAGTTTTTCTTATTGTGGTAATATAATATTATTCAAAAGTTGTTCATGTCTTTTAATTACATACGAACATTGCATTTGGTATCAATTTTATACAAAACACTGATCAATATTTTGGTATAAAATTATGTATATAGCATATGTGTGATTAATAAGAACCTTCATCAACATTTGCTTACCAAAAGTCCAGACCTGAACATGCTCTCAACCCACATAGTCGTAGTCGTAATTACGTCTGCTAGTCAAATAATTAGTGTGACGAGAATTGATATTGTTGGTAACGTATAAAAATATCCCACCGAAAACATGACAGTGAAAAGGGCTTCAATTTCGGCCCAACTACAGCCAAGAGGTCAATAAAAGGAACCAATTCAGCTGGACAGCGTTCGGAAGATACTGTGATACTGTGATCGTATACTTAAAAGCTATAATAAAGAATTTTATTCCACTGACGTGTTCCAAATCAATCTTTAAAAAAATATTTTAACATTAAGTAAGAAATATTCAAAAACATACACTCACTCTCATACACACACACACACACGCACGCACACGCACACGCACACGGGCACGCGCACGCACACGCATACGCACACGCACACGCACACGCACACGCACAAGCACACACACACACAACTGTCTGTAGTCTTGGTTTTGAATCCGCCATTCGACTACTGGCGTGAACCACTCGTAACACAATGAATTTGAGCTTACCACGAGTGGTTAAGGGGAATATTGGTAATATTTATAGCATTGTTAATGTTCTTTAAAAACACACACACACACACACACACACACACACACACACACACACACACACACACACACACACAACTGTGTACAATATGTGTGATGTAAATGTGATCGATCGCAAGGGTGATAACTGGCAGCGGTCACCGAATGGTTAGAGGCACACTGAACCTAAACTTTAGGTTGGAGAGGTCTCGTCTAATGAAGTCAATGCTCCGTCCCCCTCGTGCTCTAATCCAGAATCCCGAAACCTTTCAGCTCGAGTTAGTCGAGGTAACCACTTTCAGTGCCTAGAAGATTGCAATGCAGTGGACGATACGAATGACAAGCTCGTGGAAACTGTCCATGCGGTCGGAGCTAAGTTTTGCAAGACCCGCCGCAGAAGAACACAAAAACTCTCCGATCACACTCTTAATCTCATGGCTGTTAGACGGGAGATGAGGCTGCAATCGTCAACAGAGTTGACAGCATACAGGCAACTGAACAGATAGATCTCCAAATGCATGCGGCGACTTACGCAACTTTAATACTGCTCGTATTAAAGAAGCGATCGAGCGGAACCAGGGCTCCAAAGTCTTTGCCAGAGATCTGTCTGCCAGAAAGAGCCAACTGTCAAAGCTGAAGTCTGAATGTGGCAGCATCGTTTCCGGGACACCTGAGATTTTGAGTGAGATTGAGAGGTTCTATGGGCAGCTGTACACGTCATCGTTGGAGTCACACACAAGTGTGAGTAACGATCCAAGAGCAAGTCGTATCCGACACTATTCTGATGATATCCCGGACGTCAGTTTGAGCGAGATTAGAATGGCTCTCCAGCACCTTAAAAACGGCAGGGCCCCAGGCGAGGATTGAATTACAGCGGAGCTTCTGATAGCGGGTGGAACACCGGTACTTGAAATCATAGAACTTCTGTTAATATTTATAACGTGCTGTTGTTTCTATAATCAATATACAAAAAAATAGATTCCGATGCATTACCTCGTTACTTGCTAAAAAGAGTGTTCAAGCAGTGCCTGTTGTCAGTGATGACATATGGATCGTTAGTGTGGTCCAGATGTAACTCAATTTTGAAGGAAAGGTTCTTAAGTGGCACCGTGTTTTCTGGCCTTTCTTTACCTCCTAAGACACAGACTTGTGATAAGAAGGTAGTCGTAAAAGCCTAGTTGGATTTCGAGAGTATATTGACCGTAATACTAAGTGTCTAAGGGACATTTTGGTTAACCTACGTTGTTCTATCTTTTGTACAATATATTGAACATTGAGTCAAGATCCAACGTTCAATATTTTCTCTAGAAAATAAGAAATGGTAATTATGAATTTTAAGATTTATTAATAAAATTAAAAAATTAAAAAATAAAAATAAAAATTCTCTGATTCTTCAGGCCATTAATAACGAAAATATTTTACTTATAACTAAGAAACATTGTTACGAGCTTGAGGTTCGTGACAATAAAAACTGCCGATTGAATTACCAAAATTTACACTTTTATTACCTAACACCAATTAAAACTTAAAACACTCATAATTAACCACACTGATTCACTTTATTTCGCTCCGAAGCTTCGCTTGTCTCGCCGAATTCAATACTGCCTCGATCGCGTCTTGCAGCGCCTTTAAATACACATTTTCACCGAAACATCCAGAATATTCAAGTAAATACGGGCGCCAACCGACCAGGCGTAGAAATTTCGAGTGTGGAGCTTCTAGAAAGCCTAATTTTTCTGTTAGATACTAGATGGCGCTGTTGGTCGAAAGTCAAGATTGATATCTTCTAGGAAGCCCTCTTCACTCTGGTCCCTGACAGTAGATGGCGCTAGTGCCAGGTACCTGACGTCAACTTAGGCGCGCAACACTGCCCCCTCATAAGACATGCTCGTCCCGAGTATTATCGGCCCCATAATAACGCGCCAGGCGATCCACGTGGACGATCTTAGGAGTCCCTCCTGCGCCTTTCTGTATCCGGTAGGTTACATCGTTGATCCTGATCACAATCCGATACGGGCCATCCCATTTAGCTTGAAGCTTAGGAAATTTCCTTTTGCTGCGGACTGGATTGTGCAACCACACTAGTGAACCTTCGTCGAACCCTTTGTTGTTCATTTTGCGGTCATACCGGGTTTTCATCTTTTCGGACATTTGCTGGCCCGATTGTCTGACGTGCTCATAAATGTCATTCATTTTGTTCCGGAATTCATTTGCATAATCGGTTATACTGCGTGGGGCATCAGGTGGTATCCCAGTGATCAGGTCTGCAGGCAGCCGTAATTTTCTTCCAAAGTTTGCGAAAGCTGGTGTCACTGCTGTACTTTCGTGAACAGCGCTTCGATATGACAACAAAAACGGTTGTATGTGCTTATCCCAATCTCGTTGCCGATTGTCTACAACTTTTGCTAGGTACCTCTCCAATGTCTGATTAAATCGTTCGACCATTCCATCAGATTGCGGGTGATAAGAAGTCGTTCTTGTTTTATGAGTACCCATAACTTGGCAAGTTTCCTGGAATATTTGAGACTCGAAACTCCTTCCTTGATCGCTATGAATCTCTAAAGGAACTCCAAAACGACAGAAAACTTCCTGAACTAGTTTATCTGCAACTGTTGAAGCTTCTTGATTTGGAATGGCGAAGACTTCTGGCCACTTAGTGAAGTAATCCATCACAACCATGAAATACTTTTTACCGCTGTCTGACTTACAATAATAATTAACATAAATGACATTTACATCACACATATTGTAAATGTTCATATCCTCATAATTGCCACGCTCGACATGCGGATGTTATTTTCTAGTTGTCATTAGGAAACGCGGCTGCCCATCTGCGGGTTTGTTTCCCTCTGTCGTCTGTTAAGATACTCACTGGATGATTTGGATAGATTGCTCAACAGATCTGAAATAGATACTCGTATAGTTTGTAATTTAATTCTCGATAGATGAAATGCAATTTGATTTGCAACAGTAGAAATGTCGTCGTTCCTGGCCTAGTTACCTTAAGTCATAAAATTTTAGGATATTTGCTGAAATCATGAATTATTTAGGAAGCCCTCTTCACTCTGGTCCCCGACACTAGATGACGCTAGTGCCAGGTATCTGACGTTAACTTAGGCGCGCAACAATATTATCATAACATTAGTGAGACCTTTTAGGAACTTTAATTATATTTAACTTTGTAACAATTACGAGTCGAAGTTTGCTAAAGAGCTACCAGACTGCAGTACTGCATTTGGCGGCAGTTCCTTGCTTGCATCTGGCAAAACCTCTTTCAGAGCAGCAAGAATTCAGCTTTTCATTATAGTACCCGAGCATCTAAAGCCTCTTGTGCTTAATTCTTGATATAATTTAAGAGAAATAAAGTGACGTTCGAAATAAAAGATATGTCCAGGAACCCATGGAGGATATGTAATAATACCGAACTTTCATCAAGACCAAACACAGCGGCAGTTATTTTCCAGTCTTACCCGACCACGTCCTTGGCTTCTACTTCCAAGAGAGCTATTTCTTCCCCGAATACAACCAAGTAACCCACGTGGACGACGTATTCTGCTACAACGAGAAGCAGGAGAATCATATGTTATTACTTCATTGTCATCTTCATAAAATGGGACTTCATATTTACAGGAAGAACTGGACGATTCCTCTGGTTCATTATTAGACCTGTACTTATAATTCGTCTCAATATATTCAAAAGGGTCCCCTTCCAAGATTGATTCGTATTCTGAATCATTGAGACTCTGAAGAATGTCATTTTCAGTAAGTTCTTAAAGTAAGAACAAAAACACTCAATTATAAACAGAGTCCGAAAATTTGATACTGTAAACCAATGTACAAAAAACTGCACAAAATAGTTGATGACTTTTTAAATCAGCTACATCCAATACTGTCACGAAAATTATTAATAATGTGTACTATTTATATCTTTAATTCTATAATAATATCCACAGTTACTTGGAAAAAGTAGTAATTAAATTCGTATTTTCAGATTAAACTTACTATTAGCACGATGCCGCGCCATTCTTTACCTAGTAGAGCCATGCTGCAGTTATATTACTAGTATAGTTGTAGCACGAATGGGTCGGCTCGACCGGGGAAGGACTACGCTCTCACAGAATACCAGCGTCAAATAGCGGCTTAATGCTGCTGTGTTTCGTATGGTGAGTGTAGAGAACCGGAGACCCTTTTTACTGGAAACGAGGCATTTCACTTAAGTCCTCACGGATGACAACGCATCTGCATTTTGATTCGTAATCGAGGATAGATGTAGATGTCTATGGGCCACAACAACCACTTACCATCAGGTGGACTGTGTGCTCGTTTGTCATCCTATCCTATTAAAAATGTTTCCTCGTTCGCCGCAGCTGGTTTTGACAATTCTCCTTTTTTTAGTTGACGGCATTGACAACGTTGACAATAAGTAATTTTAACTTGTGAAACTAATCACAGGAAGATTTAAAAAAATTAGAAGAGTTTAAAGAATATGAACAAAAAATTGTACAGTGGGCAGCCACATAAAGGTATTTTATTTTGTCTCTTTTTTTGTACGCGGGGTCTTTGGAGGTTAAGAGAAGCCTATGTTTAGAAGTGGACTTATGAAAGAAGAAAATAATGATGATGATGATAAATTATCTTATTACTATCTATATTTTCACATTATAGCTTTTGATGTCGAAGATTTAATTCTTCAATACATTTTGCCTTAGCATCGACTTCAAAAAAAAATAAAGACCTACTTCTTCTTCTCATTAGTGTTTGCATACTACTTTTTGTATTCGTATGTATTTACAAGTTACCGATTATTTAATTTTTTTATAGTCTGCTGTTTGCAGAATATTTAAGCCATCCTTTAAGAATTCTATCGAGGACAACGTTCCCGGTAGAAAGGAAAGTAAAATTGTAGAAACAAAATGTATTGTGATCAGTAAGTGTATGTTCAATATACTAGTAGTTTTAAATATTTTCTTTACCGAATAGAGCGAGACATATAAAAGATATAGGTACTTAATAATATTAAATCACAATATTAACTAAAATATTAAATAAGTATTTTTATCACGGTATAAAGTCAAGACGAACAATTTTTTTTCGTGGCAAATCTAAATGTGAGCCGTCGATATAGTTAACTTAAAGGAAGTACGTAGTACCGGAAAACTGTCACCTTCTCGATAAATATTCATATCGAAGGTGACAGTTTTCCGATATGGATTTACGTTAAAGGATATTTTTATTTAAAAATTTAAAGATATATCGTCCTATTTCGTAGTGACGAGTAGCAATACGACAAATAAATTCTTGAGTATTTTGTTCACTTACGTAAAATATTAAGAGAAATGAATTACAATTATTTAAAAGCCTTAAAATATTAAAACAACTAAACTATAATAATACATTATGTTATTTGATTATACTATGAAAACTACTTTAATTACATGAAAGACAATAAATAATATTATTCATCTAGAATTAAATTTGTTCACTGAAAGTTTAAACTACACTGAAATAGATGGAAATTTGAAACTCATTAGAGAACACGGTACAGAGCTTCAAAATTTGACGATAATTACTCAGACAGAATAAATGAAAATCACCTTTATTAAACACTAGCGATCCGCCCTGGCTTTGCTTGGACAGGATCTATTAATTTAGTAATATGTATTTATTTTAAATCAAAAAATATATCTTAGATACCCCTGGCATTGCCCTCTATCTGTTAGAAGATTAGCCGTTAGAAGCCATAGAAGTTTTAATGTCATGCAAATGACCCCTTTTTATTTTTATAAATATTTTTTTACTATCATTTTATTTTTACGTTCATATTTATTACTATTATTATTATTTTATAGCTCCATATAAGGCAGTTATTTCGATATTACAGACAGAAAGTTAAATTTTATTTATAAACGCATAAATCATACGTCCCCCACGGCCCCCAGTCCCCAGCGGCCCCGCTATTCCTGGCTACGGTGGCGACCATGGTAACGGCGGGGCAGGGGGTGCTAAGAATCTCCGGTGGAGGTTCGGTTGCCACCTACGACGACTAGACCTGGCAACGTATAACGCACGCACCCTTCGGACTGACGAGAAGATACTGGAGCTGGAAGAAGATGTAGACAAGTTGCGCTGGCATATTATTGGATTATCTGAGGTCCGAAGAGAGGGGGAGGACACGGTAATCCTCGAGTCCGGCAACTTGTTCTATCACCGCGAAGGCGACCATCTGTCCCAAGGAGGTGTCGGATTTATCGTCCACAAGTCTCTCGTCACCAACGTTGTAAAGATTGGGAGTGTGTCGACGAGGGCCGCGTACCTGATACTCAGAATCACCAAACGATATTCGTTGAAGGTCATACAGGTCTACGCACCAACCTCGGCACATCCCGATGAGGAGGTGGAGGAAATGTATGAGGATACTTCTAGAGCCATGCATTCCTCCAAAACGTGGGTTTACACGATGTTGATGGGAGACTTCAACGCAAAACTAGGCACAAGAGAAGGCGGTGAGCTGAAGTTAGGGAAATTTGGAGTAGGGCAACGGAACCGTAGGGGCCAGCAGCTGGCTGACTTTATGATGAACTCTTTCTTCCAGAAGCGGCCCCATAGGAAGTGGACCTGGTCGGGCCCCGACGGTTCGACAAAAAATGAGATTGACATCATTATGACGACCAGACGCCAACTGTTCAGTGATGTCTCAGTGATTGCAAGGGTGAAAACCGGCAGCGATCACCGAATGGTTAGAGGCACACTGAACCTAAACGTTAAGTTGAAGAGGTCTCGTCTAATGAAGTCAACGTTCCGTCGCCCTCGTGCTCTAATCCAGAATCCCGAAACCTTTCAGCTCGAGTTACGTAACCGCTTTCAGTGCCTAGAAGATTGCAATGCAGTGGACGATATGAATGACAAGCTCGTGGAAACTGTCCATGCGGTCGGAGCTAAGTTCTGCAAAACCCGCCGCAGAAGAACACAAAAACTCTCCGATCACACTCTTAGACGGGAGATGAGGCTGCAATCGTCAACAGATTTGATAGCATACAGGCAACTGAACAGACAGATAACCAAATGCATGCGGCGAGACTTACGCAACTTTAATACTGCTCGTATTAAAGAAGCGATCGAGCGGAACCAGGGCTCCAAAGTCTTTGCCAGAGATCTGTCTGGCAGAAAGAGCCAACTGTTAAAGCTGAAGACTGAGTGTGGCAGCATCGTTTCCGGGACACCTGAGATTCTGAGTGAGATTGAGAAGTTCTATGGGCAGCTGTACACATCATCGTTGCTGCCACACGCAAGTGTGAGTAACGATCCAAGAGCAAGTCTTACCCGACACTATTCCGATGATATCCCGGACGTCAGTCTGAGCGCGATTAGAATGGCTCTCCAGCACCTTAAAAACGGCAGGGCCCCAGGCGAGGATGGAATTATTGTACTATTTTTCCCAGGATTATTTGTCCCAGGACTATTTGTCCCAGGTAAACGTACTCCAATATATATAATATATTGGAGTACGTTTACCTGGGACAAATAGTCCGACTAGGTAAGTCCAACTTCGACCGAGAGGTCAATCGAAGGATTCAACTCGGCTGGGCAGCGTTCGGGAAATTACGACACATCTTCTCGTCAGGTATACCTCAATCTCTGAAAACTAAAGTGTACAACCAATGCGTGTTACCAGTGATGACTTACGGATCTTAGACGTGGTCCTTCACTGCTGGCCGTATGAGGACGCTCAAGGTCGCTCAGCGAGCTATGGAGAGGGCTATGCTCGGAGTTTCTCTGCGTGATATACTCAGAAATGAGGATATCCGCAGTAAAACCAGAGTGAACGATATAGCCCAACGGATTAGTAAGCTGAAGTGGCAATGGGCCGGCCATATATGTAGCTCGAAGAACCGATAACCGATGGGGAAGAAAGGTTCTCGAGTGGCAGCCTCGTACCGGTAGGCGTAGTGTAGGGCGACCCCTTACTGGATGGAGTGACGACCTGGTAAGACATGCAGGTAGTCTATGGATGCAGGTGGCTCAGGACCGTGCTTTGTGGCATTGCTTTGGGAAGGCCTACGTTCAGCAGTGGATTGTGAAGGGCTGTAATGATGATGATGATGAAATCATACGTCATGATTGTAATTCGGTGAAAGGGGACTAATTAACCATACTCGTTTCGCCTTATTTTAAAATGAATGTCGAAGTCGTCAAGAAGTCAATGGTTGTGTGTGGGTTGCTAAGGAGCGTGTTTTGAGGACTTTCTTGAGCTTACTTTCAGCAGCTGACTTCTAATGGGTCGTAACGATGATGATGATATTAAAATATAAAGCATATAGCAAACCGTAAAAGTTAATTTAAAATTGATAACTATCCAACAACAATAAGCGAGGTAAGATATTATATAAAATAAATTATTATTATTTATTCCTTCAATTTTAAATTCAATTAACATATATAGTAACAGAACTGACTACAGAATCCAGATAAATTAA
The DNA here is from genome assembly GCA_036936625.1 of Parnassius smintheus behrii. Lineage (NCBI taxonomy): Eukaryota > Metazoa > Arthropoda > Insecta > Lepidoptera > Papilionidae > Parnassius > Parnassius smintheus. Next base: position 42,377,893 of record JAUPFT010000001.1, on the reverse strand, counting down.
AAAAGCGGCCAAGAGCGTGTCGGGACACGCTCAGTGTAGGGTTCCGTAGTTTCCCATCCGTCACAATAAGTGTTCCCACTTATGAGTTTGTACAAAAACTGTTGTTTCCATCCAAGTTCAAAATAATTTTCCTAGAAAGTCCTTATAAAGATCTACTTTCCAGATTTTTTTCATATTTTCTAAACTTATGGTTCAAAAGTTAGAGGGGGGGGGGGACACATTGTTTTTTAATTTTGGAGCGATTATTTCCGAAATTATTGACGTTATCTAAAAATGATGTTAGTAAACCCCTATTCATTTTTAAATACCTTTCCAACAATATATCACACGTTAGGGTTGAAATTAAAAAAAGTTACTTCCCACTTTACATATAGGGGGGCTACCCTAATAAAACATTTTTTCCAATTTTTATTTTACCACTTTGTCGGCGTGATTGGTACACATATTGGTACCAAATTTCAGCTTTCTAGTGCTAACGGTCACAATTTTATAACAAATTTATATATATATATATATATATATATATATATATATATATATATATATATATATATATATATATATATATATATATATACCATTACCGCATAGCAAAAGTGCAATGCTGAAATTGTACGGGCCGCTGTAAACAAACGATACAGTAACCCACACACGACGGCGGTCGAGCCTACAGTGAGTCAAAGTAGATCTGTATTAAGTAAAATATTTTATTTAAAGGCTGCTGAAACACCGAAAATTTCGGATTTTTTCAGCCGACAAAAATTAATTATAACTAAACAAAACAAAATTAAACAGCCATTTACATTCCATGGCTTCCCACATGATAGATGAAGAGATTAAAAAATAAATTGAGTTGCAAAATTGATATTTTCAAAAGTTATCCGGTCTTATTCCAAAAAAATGTTTTGGTCCTGGTTTAAACCAAGACTGACAGATCCAGGTTTGTTACGGTATTAGCTTTAGCACCAATATCAAAATGTATTCTTATTCCAAAACGCAGACTATCCGTGGACTTTATGTTAAGACCGATTTATACTTCGATAAGTACAGTAGCGAGTTAAGTTACAGGGCAGTTGACAGTAAACGGTTAAGTGGGCATGTATGACGTTTCAAGACTTCAAAATTTTTCGGGTTTTCGTTTAAGATGGTTCTAGCATTACGTCAAGAATTAAATGATCCAGTCAGAGAAGTAGGTATTAATGGTTGTTGTAAAAGAAATTTTTAGGAGTTGCATCACGAGCAGGATTAATTTTACAATTTGAATTTCTACTATTATATAAACATTCGTGTTCTAAATACTCCTGTATAAATTTATATGTGATATCTTCCGTCCATTTTATTATTAAAACTCAATATAAAACATATAAATATTCAATAAACAGTATCGTACAATCTTTGTGGCGAGTTTAATTATAAAAGTACAATTGTACGTTTTGGCGCGCAAACGTTTCGTCCTGTCAACTTATGCACTGAACTAAACTCGCTCGTTTACACGAACGGTGAGTTTAGTTGCGCGTGGCGGGTGACGCGCGGGAGGGCAGCACTTCGCACTTAACTCGCCGAAAAATAGCTCGGCCGGCTATCCCGTTCAACTTAATCGTTAACTTGCTACTTAACTCGCTTATTGCCGTTCAAACGAGGTTCAAACTTAACTCGCCAGGTTCGCAAGTTAACTCGCTACTGTACTTGTCGAAGTGTAAATCGGTCTTCAGTACCTACTATTCGTCCTGTTAAATATCATCCACAGATAGAAACAAGAAATTACATTCTTTCATTCGTTCCTACAGGTTTCATTGAATGCAACGTTCTGTTTCGTTAAATATTCATATTATTTTCACACTTAATTATGCTTAAATAATTATTCATCAATACAAAAACATATTGTTATTTGTTTAGGTAAAAATCTATTGAACAATCACGACTTTTACTTTTATTAAAGTGTTTTTTATAATCGTTTTCATTTTAACGACTCTACCGTGAAATGGAGTAAATTTATATTATTATACATAGGTACCGCGAGCGCGTGATTAAAAACATTCAAAATTGTTTATGTTGCGTCCTTATGTATAATAAGTAAATGCTCTTATTTTAATACATTGCATTGATCTCAGTATTGTGGTATTGCAGATAGTAAGGTTTTATTTGGTTTATTTGGATCTATATTTATAATAACGGAACAAAAGAAAAAAAGGTGTGAAAATTGGAGTTCAGAAGAAAAAGTTAGTGAAACATCGTAATTTATTTGTTAGTACGTAGCAACGCTCTTTTTTTTATTAAGGTTTACCAATGTTTGATTACACTGTATTTAACAAAATGGCTTAAGAACTAACTTACGTAGCTAAGTGTAACAATCGTTTAAGGTAAACACCACACGCATCGAGAAAAATTATAAATACGAATAAAAAAGTATAAATTACCTAATAATGAAAAAAGTACGTGGTAAAAACTATTATTATTTATTTTATCCTCCTATCATCCTTATTTTGACTAAAAAGAATGTTCTTATTATTATAGGAAATATTACGTACTTTTATTGCTCATTCAGTACCTATTTTAGAAGATAGGTCAACGAAAACGTGCGTAAACATGAAAAAATAAAAGAGTGGAAGAATATAACTAATAAGTAAGTACTTATTGCATTTGTTGTGTACAAGTGGGCACGGTATTGTTTACAAGATTTATTCTTTTATTTTAGATTTAATGAGATAACAGGTAAATGCCAATCAGATGGGGAATTGAAGTTAGCTTGGAAGAGGATGAAGTTGTCGGCTAAATCAAACTTATGTACGTATAGGTGGGAATGATCATAAACAGGGGGTGGCGAAAAACCACCATCACCTACTCCTGAGGACTTACAAATTATGGCAATTGCTCCTCACGACTTTGTCATTGAAGTTAACGATTATGGTAGTGATGCAGTGGTAAATAAAATTACTTATATGTCTTACGCGTTTAATTAAAATGAAATAACTTTATTTTGTATACTAAATATATTTACTAAATTGTATTAATAATCTGCTATTGAGCCATACAATTTACAATTCAAAATTATTTTTCAAATATTCAAAACTTAATATGCGTATGTAATAATTTCTTTTCAAGTAATTACATTCTTATTCAAAATTGAAATGTCATAAATTCATACATAGTGGTTTATATATCATAACATACATGTTACTAGATTATCTACACTTGTCGACTATAATTTTCTATTTTATAATTAATAACTTGTATTACCTATTGCCTCGATCCTAATATTTCCACAGCATATAAAATACCTGATTCAATTAAGGGCAATATTATATAGGTAATGACAGGAAAACATGATAATTTATGTTTTAGTGATTTATTTTAGAATCCAGTGACTGTGGCTACAACTACAAAAGAAATATTTGCCGACCCTAAGCCTTGCCTTAGTTTTAAAAAAACTGACACACCAGTAGTTATAAACATAGAATATCCGGAACCCAATGTTATCGAGATGCAAGGTAAATAATAATTATTGATTATTTATTAAAAAGCAAAATATATTATTATTATAGTTACAATCATATTATGTAATACACAAGTTTGTCTCAATATTAAACATGTTTAATTTACTATAACCTTTATTTATATTAATTTTTAGAGATATCAAACGATCCTACTACCGGACACAGAAATGAAAATAACCAACAATGAAACTGCTAATACAAGGGGCATTACAAAAACAAAAGACAGGAAAAAGGGCTTGCAAAATAGGTATGTTGAAATACATGTTGTTGTAATTACTTTAATGCGTCTCATACTTTTTAACATTTGAAAATTAGTATTTAATTAAACACTAAAAATGTGTCGTGTTTTCAAATATTAAAAAGCAACGTTAATATTAATTGATTGAAAAATAATTATAAATATATTTCTTTTGCCTACAAGGTTAACTTCCTTTCTAATACATACTTTTATTACTTCATAATACTTAGTACATAAAAAAAAAACTTACATTAAGTATTCTATTTCATTTTACAGAAGAGAAGATATACACAGCAAACAATCATAAAAAGCAATACAAATTTTAAAAAAAAGACAACTAGAAATGATGGAAGAGGAACATATATACAACATTAAAATAGCCAAATTGAAAATTAAAAAATTAGAATTACAAATATCTTTGTTAGAAAGTCAAAAAAATACAACTTAAATAGCAGTTTAATGCCACTGTGTTTCATATGGTGAGTGTATAGAACCAGAATAGAATAGTGTTGGCGCGACTACTAACGCTGCCTAGCGACGCACCGGAACACCAAACTTTATCTACGAATCAGAGCTCGTCATGGTTGGCAACCAATCACAGCACGTCGTGCAATTAGTTATAAGATCTGTCTGTTTAAATTTTGATTATTACCTGATACACACTGTTAGCAATAAGACGACTTAAATATAACCAACAAACGTTCAATAAATCAATCATTGAAGAGCACCTGCCTCCCGTTCCTGTACATAAAGTGGTCCTATCGAGCCGAATAAGGAGTTCAAGCTTGAAATCTCCGAAGATTCGTCGCATCAAAATACGAAGAGGAGATTCACGTATCGAGCGAAGAGCCGCAACGTTAAGGCATCGACAGACAGGAGTGCCAGGTTTGAACTTCCCGTCCGTTTCCCCATCTCATCCTTCGATAGGTGTTGATTTCGTGCTGATATTCCATTTCCAGTGCTCAAGTGGCGGTACCTACCTGCACAACGGCACCCACCTTGGTTCGCACGCATTTACAAATTGGCAACTGTAAGTACTCTTGATTTCCTTAATTCCCAAAATGAGTGAGCCCAAATTGTCAGATTTAATTAAGAAAAGAGGAGTTTTAAAAGGTCGATTAACTCTGTTTGAAAATTATGTTAAAAAGTGCACTTTACCCTTCACTGAACAACAGTCATTAGAATTAAATTTACGTGTCGAGGGTACTTCGAGTTTGATAGAGATGTATAGTGAAATACAGACTAAAATTGAAGAAGAAGTAGCGGAAAATCTCGATCTTGTAAAACAGCTGGAAGAGAGAGATCGTTTCGAAAATCAATTTTATTGTGCTGTAGCTTCTGCAAAACTTTTATTGAGAAAGGAAGTAGCTGACAAGTCTAGTGTTTCAACATGTAAGCCGATAGGCATAAAGTTACCCGATATTAAAATACCTTCCTTTGACGGTTCATACGATTGCTAGCTAGAGTTTAAAAATTCTTACGTTAGTATGATTCATGATCGCGATGATTTAGGTCCCGTTCAAAAATTTCATTATTTAAAATCGTCATTGTCTGGTACCGCGGCACACGTCATAGGTGCATTAGAATTTACGCCTAACAACTAATCTCACGCATGGGAGCTATTAGAGAATAGATTTAATAATCCGCGACTATTGGTTCATAATCATGTGAAGGCATTATTTAAAATTCCATCGTTAAATAAAGAGTCCGCTTTCCAGATTAGGAACTTAATAGATATTGTTTTGAGAAATTTGCGTGCCCTTAAAACGTTAGGTGAACCAACAGATTCATGGGACACTTTAATCATTTACATGGTCGTTTCCAAATTAGATCAGGCCACTGAACGCGAATGGGAAGATTTTCAAGGTACAGCTAGTTCGTTAATTGAATCAAGGTCAGCTTTGAAACTGGATGACTTACTTAAATTTCTTAAGGAACGCGCCGACGTTTTAGAAATGATAAAAGTGAACCATAACAAATCCCACGAGAACAAAGGCGGCGAACAAACGCGCTCTAAGAAACAATATACACATACTCATATTGCTACGAACGTTACTAACAATAACAATAAGGGTAATACGAAACTAAAACAAAGCCGCGTGTGTGTGATGTGTCATGGTAATCACGCGATTTATTCCTGTTCAAGGTTTCTTAATTCGTCTATCCAAGAAAGGACTAAGATAGTTAAAACGCATCAGCTGTGCATCAATTGTTTACGCGCAACCCACCCACTTGACGAATGCAAGTTTGGGCCATGTAGGTTGTGTGATAAAAGGCACAACAGTTTGCTTCACATTGATGGGCAGGTAGACGGCGCATCACAGGTGAACGGGTCGAGTGCATCAGTACAGCCTATCACCGCTAACGTCTCCACTGTCTCGTCATCATTACACGTTACGGCTAACCATTCAGAATCGCAAAACAGTAATCAGGAATATTCGTTATTACCCAACGTTTTGCTGTCCACAGCGTTAGTGGACATAGCAGATTGTAATAACAAATATCACACTGTACGCATTCTGTTTGATAATGGTAGTCAACATTGTTTCATAAAAAAATCGTTATGTGAAATATTAAATGCACCGTTAATACAGTCCACTTATCACGTTGCTGGGGTAGGTCAAACAATTTCGCAGTCCACCCACATTCGTAAAATAAAATTACGTTCAAGATTAAATTCATTTTGTATGAACATTGATTGTTTAGTGTTGCCGTGCATTACAAATCAATTACCCACATTTAGTGTCGATGTAAATAATATGAGTTTACCTGATAATATTCAACTTGCGGATCCGAACTTTCACTCACCGTCAGACATCGATATACTGATAGGCGCGGATAAGTTCTGGGAATTATTGTGTGATGGCAAAATTAAGTTGAATAAAGGACCTTATTTACAAAATACAAAATTGGGTTGGATAATGTCGGGACCTTTACATAATAACCCACTTTCCGTTAAGAGTGTGCAATGTAATTTCTCCCAAACAATTGACACACAGTTTAAATTGTTTTGGGAACTCGAAGAGATAAACAATAACGTTAATAAAAACATCCTTAGTGCTGACGAACGTGCGTGCGAAGACATTTTTGTCAAAACGACAAAACGTATGGAAGATGGTAGGTTTTCCGTACGCATTCCTTTAAAGGAATCAGCTGATGTGCTCGGAGACAGTTAAACAGCGGCTGAAAAACGTTTGTTGTCGTTAGAACGAAAATTCGCTCGTTCGCCACAATTTAGGGAAAAATACGTAGATTTTATGGGGGAATATGAAAGGCTCGGTCATATGAGTTGCGTTGAAACTTGTGAGTTACCCCACTATTTTTTGCCGCATCACAGCGTTATTAATGAAAATAGCAGTACGACTAAACTGTGCACTGTTGTGTCGATGCAAGCGCAGCGACGTCGTCCGGTAAGTCGTTGAACGATATTCAACATATTGGTCCACCACTTCAGAATGACATTTTTAGCATTTTATTACGCTTTAGGCAATATAAATACGTAGGTTGTGCGGACGTTGAGAAAATGTTTCGGAATTTTCTTGTACAACCAGATCAACGAGATTTACAATTGATATTATGGCGTAAACTTCCGTCGGACCCAATACGTGTATATCGCCTAAACACCGTGACGTATGGCACTGCGTCTACGCCATACCTTAGTATGAGATGTTTACGTCAGCTTGCGCTGGAATGTAAGGATCAGCAGGTTGCGAGAGTAATCCGAGAGGATTTTTTCGTTGATGATGTCATCCTAGGTGACAATGATTTAAATAGCTTACTCGATACCTGTGAGAAGTTACGAAGTACTTTAAACTCAGCTTGTTTACCGTTGCTTAAGTGGTTGTTTAACGTTGATATCAGTGACCACGACATATCTAAAGACTTGTCATTAGGCGAACATTGCCAAACTAAGACTTTAGGAGTGGGTTGGTATAATAAAAGTGATGAACTTCATTTTACCACACAAGTAGTTAGACCGAATTTACTAAATAAACGTACAATGTTGTCGATAATCGCACAAATATACGATCCTCTAGGAATTTTAACACCGGCTGTCGTAGTAGCTAAAATATTGATGCAAAAAGTGTGGTTGTGCAAGATAAATTGGGATGATCCCGTTCCCAGTGATGTTGCGTTATCCTGGGAAAAATTTATTGACACACTTCAATATTAGCATAACCTACGTATTCCGCGTCATGTTATGAGCGCACACACACAGTTTATAGAATTACACGTATTCACGGACGCGTCGCAGAGTGCGTATGGTGCATGCGCATATGTTCGCACCTACTCTGATGACTCATCGGTGACTATTAGATTATTGTGTGCAAGGAGTAAAGTTGCACCAATTAAACCAGTCAGCATACCCCGACTAGAACTGTGCGGGGCTTTAATAGGCGCACGATTATATAGGAAAATTATCGAGTCATTGCGTGTTAATTTCCACAAAATTTTCTTTTGGACAGACTCAACTATTGTCCTTGGATGGCTACGTACGTCACCACATTCGTTAAAAACATTCGTTCAAAATAGGATAGTGGAGATTAATGAAATAACAAGTAATGCGTTATGGTTACATGTAGGAACCAAAAATAACCCAGCGGATCTGGTCTCGCGCGGTCTTAGTCTTGATGTACTCATTGACAGTAATCTGTGTTGGAGTGGACCTGAGTTCTTAAAAAAATTTGAGTCGGCATGGTCACAGCAATCTTCGACTACACACTCCGAGTTACCAGAACTAAAATCTTGTGAATAAAAATTTGTCTTTCTAATATCTCTCAGGAGCTGCTAAGCAGGTTGGACAGGTTACTTAACAACTGCATACGATTCATCTTTGGTCTGCGCAAATACGATCACGTATCAGAATTACGCTCCCGAATAAAGTGGTTGACTATACGCCAGCGCAGAGATTTTCGAATGCTGTCCTCTCTGTTTTCAGTTTTTAATGATTCTTCCTCACCCCTTTACCTAAAAGAAAGATTCCAATTCCGTAGTGACACTCATTCTCTCAATCTCCGGTCTTCACACAATTTATTACTGTTTACTCCTCTCCACCATTCTGGGTTTATGTCAAATTCTTTCACATTAACTTCCATCTCCCTCTGGAACAAATTGCCTGTTGACCTGCGCATAATACCTACTAAAAACGTGTTTAAAAGAAAACTATACGAACATATCCGTAACCAACAAATTTGAGTCCACTTACTTTATATGTTTATAGTTATTTGTATATAAATTTATGGAGATATATATTTATATATATATATATATATATATATATATATATATATATATATATATATATATGTGTGTGTGTGTATATATATATATATATATATATGTATATATATATATGTATGTATATATATATATGTGTAAGTGAATATAATATATATGTGTATATATATATTTTACGTATGTGTAGCATGTACATTTTGAATTGAATGAGATCATGACAACTTTACTGCCCATAACTCACTCTCTGTTCTACCCAAGGTTAGCTGGTAGAGAATGCCATATAGCATTAAGCTCGCCTTTTGTACAAAATCTTTGGTGCAATAAAGAATAAAATAAATAAATAAATAAATAAAATCACAAACGACAACGGTTATGGTTTCTGATGTAACAAAGAATAAAATTATTAATTTTGAAAGGTTTCGTTCTTATCAGCGTATCGTGCGCGCCGGCGCTTACCTGTTGTCGATACATACACAACTTACGCGCACCAAAGAAAGATCGTACACAGGGGCCGTTATCAGTAGATGAATTGAATGACTCATTAAAGTCGTTAGCGCGTCTTGCTCAAAGCGAATCGTTTCCGATGGAATATGATAAGTTAAAACGTAACTTACCCTTAAAAACTTCAGGTTTGATTTCTAGGCTTAATATATTTCTAGATGAAAGGGATATAATTAGAGTAGGTGGCCGTCTTAGTAACTCGCCTGACTTTAATTATGACAAGAAACACCCGATACTTTTATCAAGTAAACACAACTTCACACAATTGTTGTTTCAACATCAACACAAAGAGCTTCTTCATGCTGGTCCCCAGCTGCTATTGGCGACCGTGCGTGAGAATTGTGGCCGTTAGGGGGTAGAAACCTAGCAAGAAAGGTTGTCCACCAATGTGTCCGCTGCACTCGAATGAAAGGTAAAACCCTAACGCCAATCATGGGCAACCTTCCGTCTGAACGAATAGAACCTGGTTTCCCATTCATTCGATGTGGAATGGATTATGCGGGTCCCATAAACGTACTGAATCGCAAAGGAAGGGGAGCTAAATTGGAAAAGGGTTATATTTGCATATTCGTTTGTTTTGTTACTCGGGCCATTCATCTAGAACTTGTCAGTACGTTAGCTGCTCAAGAATTTATATTAGCAATTAAAAGATTTATCTCAGGACGAGGTAAACCAGCTCAAATTTTCTCAGATAACGGTAGAACTTTCATTGGAGCCATGAAAGAGATTAACAAAATGTTAGAGCGAAATTCAAAGCAAATAATTGATAAATTATCAACCGACAATGTTGAATTTAAATTTATTCCCCCTTATGCTCCTCATTTTGGGGGATTGTGGGAAGCAGGAGTAAAATCCTGTAAGTTCCACCTTAAGCGTGTCGTGGGTACCGCTAACTTGACGTACGAAGAGTTCAGCACTGTGTTGGCACAGATCGAAGCAGTCCTAAACTCCCGTCCTATAAGTCCTATGTCCTCAGATCCACATGATCTTCGTCCACTAAGCCCAGCTCATTTTCTCATCGGCCGGCCACTCACTGCACCAGCCTGCAGAGACCTCACCGAAGCACGGACTCACAGCTTGAAACGCTTTCAAAGAGTGGAACAAATAAAACAGCACTTCTGGAAACGCTGGTCACAAGAGTATGTTGCTGAACTTCAGACAAGAACGAAGTGGAAGGCGAACAGTCAAGACATAGCATTAAACACGCTTGTCGTTATTAAGGAGGACAACTTACCACCCCTTAAATGGCGTATGGGCAGAGTTACCCATATTTTCCCCGGAAAGGACGGCGTGTCGCGTGTCACCACCATCCAAACTGCTACGGGTCCTGTACAACGAGCGTTCTCGAAAATCTGCCCTCTGCCTGTATCATCAGCAGAGGACGACAACATGAATGCAGCCTGCGGCATCTCCAATCAAGCGGCAACGTAGATACATCATTGGAAGCTGGAGCTTCCAAGGCGGCCGGCATGTTGGCGCGACTACTAACGCCGCCTAGCGACGCACCGGAACACCAAACTTTATCTACGAATCAGAGCTCGTCATTGTTGGCAACCAATCACAGCACGTCGTGCAATTAGTTATAAGATCTGTCTGTTTAAATTTTGATTATTACCTGATACACACTGTTAGCAATAAGACAACTTAAATATAACCAACAAACGTTCAATAAATCAATCATTGAAGAGCACCTGCCTCCCGTTCCTGTACAAATAGAATAGAATGATTTTTATTCAATATAGATTATTACATAACATTTATTCAAAAGACATTTTTTATTCATCACTGGTTTGGAAAATACCTCTGTCCTGGGAAGAACCAGCAAGAAACCCAGCGGGACTTTTCTTAAACATATTTCACTTTACAAATTTTGGTTTACAATTTTTAAATTAATTTTAATAGAAACAGCATAGCACCGATCACTTCATTTGCATGTGTTATTTTCATTTATGTATTCTTTGATATTATAATAACCATTTTTATATAAATTTTCTTTAGTAAAACATTTATGCCCAAATACTTTAACACTATTCAATTTTAAGATGCATTTAAGTCTCTTGCTATCTCTATCACTAAGTCAAAGTGAATGACACCACAAGACTTAACAACATCTTAAAATTGAGAATCTTTCGAGTTTGTTTGGCCATTATACTTTTATATTGACAAATTTTGTATGAGAGACCCCTTTTACTGGAAACGAGGAATTCCATTTTAGTCCTCACAGGTGATAACGCATCTTCATTTTGATTCATAGTCGAGGATAGAAGTATATGTCTATGTGCCACAGCAACTACTTACCATCAGGTGAACTGTGTGCTCGTTTGTCACCATCATCCTATTTAAAAAAAAAACTAAATATTAAAGACCATATCAGATACATGTTTGTAAATATTCTGATATATGAAATTATTCTTTTCAGGTACTTATTTGCTGCAAATATCAGTACATCTTTCAATAATAATTAAAATAATAATAAACTAACCTAATTACTTAATTATCACACAGTCCTTCTTCCCGTGAACCCTTACACCTCTGGAAAGGAAATCCAGCTGTGAATGTAGCAGAGCGACAATATTCATTAAAAATCTAAACAGATCTCTACAGCACTTAAAAGTCTATATAACATAGCTTCATATTGATGTGGAATATGCTGTACCCCACATCTTTCCCCGAAACACAATCATTATGGCCTAAATAAAAGCATTTTGCTCAATAAATTAAATATTATCACAGTACTTCCCGGGATTTATTCCATATTGAAAATTGTAATATATAGTTGTTATTCTTTGCCAGCTGACAACGGCTCAGCGGATTATAATTTTCTTTATAAATGAGTCTTATATATTAATTGACCTCTTTATAACATTATTTTTATTCAATGTAACTTGGCCCCTAAATTACAAAATAAAATAAATTAAATGTACATATAGCCTTTGACAATTGAAAAATTGTAATAATTTTATAAATTTAATAATAAATTATAAATTTTAATTATAAATTGTTATATAAAAATTGTAAAAAAAAATGTTTACCTACTGAAAATCAATAAACTGTCTTCTCCTAATATTTCCCCTTATTGATGGTATATCTTTGTACTATAGGTTCAGATGAATATTGTTCAGTGCTATCTACCTCACCAGAAAATACATCTTCTCTCATGTCTATGGCAATATTGTGTAGTACAGCACATGCAACAATTGTTTTTTTTTTTTTGCTGTTTCAATGTCCCAAACATACCTCTTAATAGGCAACGAAACCATTACTTCCATAAACCAAAACATCTTTCCACCATGTTCCTGGTACGGATACGACTCCTATTATATCTTTCTTCTTGTGGTGTTGTGGGGTTCAGCAGTGGAGTAAATAGGTATGGAGTACAAGGATAGCCACTGTCACCAAGTAATATTCCAGAGAATGCACCAGCCTCAAACCTCTGTTTTAGTCTACATTCTCAGAATATTCTAGAGTCATGTATGCTGCCATGCCACCTAGTAACAATGTCCATGATTTTCAGGTTAGCATCACAAACCACCTGAAAAGTGAGAGCTCATTAGTACTTTGTTTTACTGATATAGATTGGTTATATTTTATTGTGCACCAAAATTGTAACAGAACATATTTTGTTAAAGTAAAGTAATTTGGAGACAATCACAGATTATTTAAAATATTTGTACATTACCTGTACATTAATTGAAGAAAATTCTTTTCTATTAATATATAACTGACCCCCATTAGCATTTACTTTCTTTATTCTTATGTGACAGGTATACCTCAATCTCTAAAAACTAGATTGTACAACCAGTGCGTGTTGCTAGTGATGACTTACGGATCTGAGACGTGGTCCTTCACTGCTGGCCGTATGAGGACGCTCAAGGTCGCTCAGCGAGCTATGGAGAGGGCTATGCTCGGAGTTTCTCTGCGTGATAGACTCAGAAATGAGGATATCCGCAGTAAAACCAGAGTGACTGACATAGCCCAACGGATTAGTAAGCTGAAATGGCAATGGGCCGGCCATATAGCTCGAAGAACCGATAACCGATGGGGAAGAAAGGTTCTTGAGTGGCAGCCTCGTACCGGTAGGCGTAGTGTAGGGCGAGCCCCCACTAGATGGAATGACGACCTGGTAAGATATGCAGGAAGTCGATGGATGCCGTTGGCTCAGGGCCGTGCTTTGTGGCATTACTTGGGGGAGGCCTATGTTCAGCAGTGGACTTGTGAAAGGCTGTAATGATGATGATGATGATGATGATTCTTATGTGTACATTCAATTGCGCCAATTACTGTAGGAAAATTAGCAATACTGCGGAATTTCCTAATGGTTTTCTGTTGTTCATTTAAAGAGGTAGGCATTTTAATAAATTCTCGGGACATCCGTGTCAAAATTTCTGCTACTTTTATACATGTCCTACTAACTATTGGTTGAGACACACCATGTAAATCACCTGTATCGTCTTGAATCTACGAATAAAACAATATGTATTTTTTGGCTTTTTATCTAGCGTTATGTTGGATACATTGACCAAGATTATTAAATAGCTCTTACTTCATGGCGAGCCCAGTTGCGTAATGCACAAACTACTTGAATTTCAGGACTCAGTGGACATCCTCGAGAATCGTGCACTAAATCCTCACGTAAAAGATCCACAATTTTTTACCGAAACGATTCGAGAACCTATACTTATACCTAAAATTATCGTCACTCAATTCAAAAGGATCACACGTTGACGATGTCTATCAGGTCGCCGAGTGGTCTCTAAGATGTCCAAATCTTCTAAATCCATCAAATTAATCATGTTTATATCCATTTTTAACGATAAACACGAAATGAAAACAACGGTCGCTAACGTCAAATAAAGAACTGCTGAATTTGAGTTTCAGTATATTAGAAAGTACTCTGTGAATTTGAGGTTGGTACCATAGGTAAACTAGGGGTCTCGGAAGTTTAACTTTAGTACCATAGATAATCCTAGAACCAGAAACAATCTTCGTTTTGGAATAACGTTTTTCGCGTTTTATTTAGTTATGGTTTAAACCTGATACTAACTCCAGTACCATATTTAGTCCGTGTTTTGGAATAAGGCGGATCGTGTTTACCCCGCCATGCGGACTTGATAAATCAACACCATACGCTACTAAAACCGCTTTTTAGTGTAAAAATAGTAAAAATTTTAAAATGAATCAATTTTAAAACATTATAATAAGTTCAATAATCATTTATCTTTCTAACAATGTGCTTTTTATATGTTCAACAAAACGTTGGATTCTAGATTTTTTGTTTTTAGGCGCTAGTAGAACCCACCTACGTGCTTTGCGCTTATGGCATGCAGTAATGTGATTTTGTAGGGAAAACCATCAACCTATCTATCTGAGATCTTTAAAATGGAATGCTACAATGCCAAATATTAATTTTCCGATTACTCGTTTTCCAATCACTTAAAACCTACTTTGAGAATCACAACCGTGTTATATTGTTTTATTTATCATGAACTTGCGAGTAACATTTAAACAGATGTAAAGGTCGTAAAATAAAGTTGAACAAATTAGATTGTAGCTCGTTCGTAAACACGTCACCACAGTCTTCAGGCTAGATTTTCATTGTTTCAATAATGAAGTTATTTAAATCTACTGATGAAAATTATTTGTGTTGGTAAAGTAGGTGCAATTATCAAACTTGGAAAAATTTGAAAGGCTCTGATTTTTTTCATTTGTCCAAGAGCCTGACACTAATGTTATATTTAAGTACCCTTTACATTCAGGAGTGCATACATATGTAATGATTAGTAGAGAAAAAAATGTACTAATATGCTTACGACATAACAAAATATTTTAAAAAAAACCACTCGTGGTGAGCTTAAATTGCTTGTGTTACGAGTGGTTCGCGCCACTAGTCGAATGGCGGATTCGAACCCACGACCTTTTTGGGTTCGCGGATCGCGCCCTGCCATTAATTAGGCTACTGTCGCTTTATGAGATCGTTCGTTGAAATTCTCAGGCAATAAAGAATAAATATATTTTAGAAAGTTTTTGCTTATTATATTCTTTCATAATTATGTTTATTCATCAATTATGTTAGAAGCGTCCAATTTATACATAAATAATTTCCAATGGGAATATATTAGATCTGATTTATAGGTACAAAAATGAGATACGAAAAGGTCTTGAGGGAAAACGCCGAGAATGATTTATTTATTATGGATAAGAATGTTGGTTATGCGATAATTATCTATTATTTCAATTAAGATTTGCTTCTACTAATTACCACGTACATATATTGTCCACCAATCCATTTTTGGAAAAGTATAAATTTACAAAACTAAAAAATAAAATGATGTCTTGTACATACAAAAGTACACGATTAATTAATTGACGACCATCACATTTGCATTTTATTCGTTGTATTAATCAAATCTGAAAAAGCTCCTGTTACTTTAACATTCAGGCCTTGACATATGAGTCTGAACTTAGGCTGTAGTTGCACAAAAGGTACTATTTTAGGAATATGCTATTAAGAGAACTGCCAAAAGCATTGGATTTACAGGGTATTATTTACGTATTTAAATTAATAATGCGTTTTAACAATAATGACTCCGACCAAATACTAAAATTTGCCTTTGACACGAACGTTAAAATTTTTACGTGAAAAGTCAGGTCAAACATATACATGGAATATGATAGTCCATCTTAATATACTTCCGATTTTGCAGTACGCTGCTTTTACAAAAAACTGTGTAAGTTTCTTATTATTTTAAGTGAAAGCACTTATTAGTTAATAAAGTAAAATGTAGTCAGGATTGCAAGCTTCAGAAACAACAGGAAATTTAAGTACAGGCGTGAGAAATACGCGAATTACTTAGCTGTTATAGCCAAAAACCTATAAACAGTGTCTTTATATTTGAACAGAAAAATTAAAAGCTAGTTTGAAAACTTTATACCATAATGGCTAATAGTAAACTTCTCCTCGGTCATAATGACCTTGAATGACTTGCATCTATAGAAACAAAACGTTAGAACTTGTGTACGTAAACCAAGGAATAAGTCTATGTTCTCAGATGTAACTGCTGTTAGCCTTTTGGCTTTTACAGCTATATCTGTCTCAGAGTTCTTGGCCTACGAGGCTTAAGAAAAATAAGTGTAAGTTCGTATTCTGCTTTTTTTTTAAAGAATCAGGGTGACAAACGAGTATACAGTCCAACTGATGGTAAGTGGTTGCTGTGGCCCATAGACATTTAACCTCGATTAAGAATCAAAATGCAGATGCGTTGTCACCCGTGAGGACTAAGATGGAATGCCTCAATTCCAGTAAAAAGGGTCTCCGGTTCTCTACACTCATCATACGAAACACAGCAGTATCAAGCTCTTTTACGCTGGTATTGTGAGAGCATGGTCCTTACCCGGTCGCACCGACCCTTTCGTGCTACAACCACAACACAGCTGTAGCGTGACTCTACCACGTTTAAATCGCGTTAAAATTCGCCAATCACAGCGTACGTATCTGTGAGAGGTGTAAGTATAACGGTGCAAGAATGTACCCAAATAGAAAATAAATATGTAGTTTTTATGTGTACGTAGTAAACATAAAAACTATTCAAATTCAAAAGAAAGTAAATATTAGAAATGGAAAGCTACTCTGAATAAAACTTGAAAGAAACACACTGAGGACATCCTTCCTTTTATTCTTCCCTAGCATTATTCTCCCTATGGACGTTGAATGTTTGTTGAACGTGTTTGGCAGCAAACCTTTTCTAGAAAACCTTGCAAACAGTCTGACATTCACTGACATTAAAAAATAATTTTCTTGTGCTTTTTTGATTCTTCTGAGGTCCGAGGTAACTTGAAACGGTAATAGATTTAACAAGATTTTACGGTCTTACACCGAAAAATAAAGATTTATTTCCTTTTATCGTCTTATTTTTGGTTTACTATCGTAAGGTCTTTAACGTGTATAAACTATGGTGATCACCCTTTACTTCTAAAATAATTTTATTCAATTAGTGTAATGAAAGATGTTTAAAAATATTATATGGATTATATTTCTTACAAATTTTGCACATACTCTACATGAAAAATAAAGAGTTGCATAAGAAATCTAATATGATAAAAACCGTTAAACTGAAAAGGCATAAAATCAAAAGCTTTTTGTTTCTGTTGATTTAAATATTAAAAATGCGTGATGATGCGTGATTCACTTGGATTTTAATAGTGGGTGGGTACTTATCCACTTATTTTCGAAAACACACCTGAAGTGTATGCAATTGAAAGTCAAACAAAATTTGTATTGGAGTCAATATCATTATTTTATTGAAATGTATGGGGAAAAGAAACTTAAAAACGCACTCACATCCGGTCCGCACCGTTGCATGCGTGTACACAGTTTTAAAGTCAATAAAATTAATCTCAGAGACCGGATTGGACCGATTTGGAAAAAGTTTAAAATTTGGATTTACAACAAGTACCTATTCGCGTTCTTCAGTTCTGGCTTACTACGTAATAGGTGGTAATAAAA
This sequence comes from Parnassius smintheus behrii, assembly GCA_036936625.1. Taxonomy (NCBI): domain Eukaryota; kingdom Metazoa; phylum Arthropoda; class Insecta; order Lepidoptera; family Papilionidae; genus Parnassius; species Parnassius smintheus. Next base: position 42,359,919 of record JAUPFT010000001.1, on the reverse strand, counting down.
ACATCGTGAGACACGCTGCATTTCTGAGAAATTAAAAAAATATGTTTCTAAGACAAGTCAAATGTGCTAAACCGCAATTATAATGCACTTCGGTCACGCGAGATGGACACTTTCTTGTTCTAGGCTCACTTCTCCCTATGCTGATCTACCAAATGCGATGTAAAAAATCTGTAAAATCACTGTTACGACATGTACTTGTATTATGTATGATAAAAATGAAATTTCAAAAATTCTAGGAATATTTCTGATTCACCTTGCAAATAATTTTTGCATTCCAAATCCCCATGATAGATTTTTTCTTGTTATATTATTACTTATGTTATGTTAAATTATATATTTAAAGTTATATTACTAATAATGCGTTTTAATACTAACAATTGCAACCAAATACAAAAATTTGTCTTAAGCAAAACCCGTATTTACGCCAAAGCAAAATAGGTTTTATCAACTAGAGCAGGGTAGACAGTGAAATTTTACGTATGCAAGGCACTTTTCAATTCTCTTTTCGTTTTGGCACACTTTAATTTGTGGATAGGCGACACGAACGTTAAAATTTGAACATGAAAAGTCAGGTCAAGCATATATATAGAAGTCACTCACACACAATATGGTAGTCTATTATTTTGATATACTTCCCATTTTTGCAGTACGCCGCTTTTACAAAATAAAATATATACATAAACAGCATGAGTTTTTTTATTTTAATGGAAAGCACTTATTAATCAGGGAATAAAGTTAAAATGTAGTAAAGATTATAAGCTTCAGAAACAAAAGGAAAGAATCATGCCCACTTTCTATACATTGATTGACCTGTCACTTGATTTTTTTAACAGATCGCGTCTACCTACAACTACTGTTGTATAAAAACAATTATTGTTTATAATAATATAATAACTTATCATCTTTTTACTTAGAGGCCAGGGGAAAATGCTATTAATTAAATAAAATTTTGAGGTTATCACAGCTGTCAATTAAAGTCTGTACACTTATTTTTCTTACCACACCATAGTAAAAAACCATTAAAATCGTTTTTAATCATAAATTGATAAGGTATAAAAAAGAAATTGGTTACTTTAAAACATTCATAAACTACATGACGAATGAACAAGTTTTTGGTAGTCTGAAACGGAACGTGTAAAACACGTTTTTAATATATTTTGGCATGGCGTCTGGGCCTTTGAGCCATTGTGAAACGCGTACCATCGCCAAAAGTCTATTGAGAATGATAAACAAAGTAACATTACTTTTTGCCTGGCTCTATTTGAAAATTCAGATAAAATCAGAATAAAAATTAAAAAAAAGAAATAAGAAAAAAATACGCAATTTTATAAGATATTTTATATCGCGTTAGAAAATTTTCGGTCAAAACTGGACATGATTCTTTATGTACATGCATGAGAAATACGCGTATTAAGGAGCTGATATAGCCAAAAACCGATGAACAGCGTTAAATAACATTTTCAAAGCCATTCTCCTAATGGTTTACTGTCAACGAAATTTATAGTACCCGTTATTCGACAATTGTCGTGAACTATCGTCTAACAAAAGCGTTTAAACTTACGTGATGCGGTTAGTAGAAATTCTGCCAACGGCATTGCAAGAGAAAACGAACAATGCAAGGCGATATCAATTATATATCCATTACTTGAAAGTTTCAGATTTCTGATCATTAAAAAATACCGGTATCGAAATTTTGATGTTTTTTAATGAAAATAGGTTTCAAACTGGATACATAATACATATAAATTAATAATATCATTATTCCCGTTTTAAACGTCATTATGATAATAAACAACATGTAACATTCCGCCGCTGGAGTAAATATTACGTCTAATTTTTACGTTTCTCCGTTATAATCACGCTTGCTTTTTTATAAAACTGAAGTAATGAACAATCTTACAGTTCACATGATGGTAAGTGACTTCCATGGGCACGTAAGTCCAACTTTAACTTCAGCAGTCTATAATTCTACTGGCTCTCTATACCTTTCACATTGGAATACCTACATCAGTGCAAGCTTTGCTATTTAGCGGCAGCAGTAGATAAGAGAGAGCTACATACTTAAACGGACTCCAAGATACAATAGGAGTCCTACCATTTATGAACCACTGATTATAATGTTTAGTAAACCGATACTAGAATATAATATTTGGCTTTTTCCTATACAATTTTCTTATTCAATGTACAGACTTCAAAGTTTGACGTTGAGATTCAATTTAGACCCTTACAATATCTTTCTTTTATAAAAACAAAGTCTTCGGTAAGAGTTAGCCAATATTTAATGACCTTCTAATTACCCTTTACTGAGAAAACTTTAATTTTTATGAGATTAATATTATTTTTGTTAGTTTTGTAGTTTATCTACTGTTATGAATGAGGGTAGAAAATTAAAGAAAATACAAATAAGTAAAAGTAGAATTAGAAAGTCCTACTCGCTTGAACAGTATAAAGTATGAGTTGTGCAAACAACAACTTAGATCAGATTTTTTTATCAAAAATGCTGCCCACCAATGGAGGGTGTCAAAGCTGATAGAATCCTGTAATGTTTGCTCGTATTTATATTGTATTTGAATTTTGTTTACTTTAAATGAACAACAGCTCCTAGTCATATAATCATATTTGTCCGTAATTAATAATAAATAAACTAAATTGATGGAATCACGAGAATACTTTAGTATAGCGAAGGGAAAAAAATATTATATCATCCAGTAAATGAATAAATCAATTAAAACATAAATTAATAAATGTAGTAAATACATTAATGAATAAATTAATAATAAAACATAAATTAATAAATTAGTGAATTAATAATGAATAAAATATTGGAAATTTTAAAATGATAGTGATGAAATACTTAAGTCAGTAAAGGTTTAGCCAAAACGAACATAAGAGTAGTTTAAACCTATAGGAACATAAGATTTTATTTTAACGACATTATGTTACGATCTAACATTGATCCATCGATCCAAGTCATGCTGCACTCTGTACCGTCGTATCCCACTTATGCGCTCCACATATATATCTCGAGACCATCTAATTGTGTCACTTTTCATTAACCTTCTCATCATCCCTGCGTAGAAGCGACCAATTTGGAAGAAATCCAAAACTCTTTGGTTGTTTCCATCCATCCACCTAAGGAACCCACTATAAAGGCGTTGGCTCCGACCCGATATCGTCGTGCCATAAGTTGTTCTGTTGTGCAACTATACTTTGTGATCTTTTCCATTATAGTAGCCCTGAACGCTGTCGACCTGTTTTCGAACGGAACCGGAACGTCATTTCGAACTACAATACCGAGTCTCAGTAACGCTGCTTTGGAACAGCAGTGTTCCCTCAACAGTTTCGTTAGAACTGATGAGTTCCAGGAATCTAATTGTGTATTAGCTGTAGCGCTGCAAAGTGTACCCCACAATGGTTCAATACATGCGGGATGGTTTCCTCCTCCCGACCACATCTTCTACATCTTTTGTCAATGACTGCTTGTCATCTTTTTGTGGCTTTTAATAGCAAGACACCGAGCTGCGTACGGTGAATAAATCTCCGGTCCAGTCAAAGTCTCCAAGTTTTGCGAGTCACCTTCAACACATTTATGTAGCGATAAGGCCACCAAATTGTACATGTAATCTGTTCTCTGTTATGTTCTTTGTAAATTTGTTTGTGGTGTACAATAAAGTATATTCATTCATTCATTCATCCACATTTATCTGGTCTATTTTGGCTTGGAGCTTACTGTCATAGTATTGAAATAGCTGCAAGCGCATTTTTTAAAATATGTTTTGTCTTAATAACGGAATAATCGTACCTGCAGCGCCATTCCCGCACTGAATTAGAAATTTCTTTTTACCACGGTGCCATATCCATGTGATGCCAATTTCACTTTGCATTCTTCGTGCCGCACTTCGCGCTTTTGTTCAAAATGATGAGCGCGATGTGGATCGAGGCAGGTCCAAATCACGAGAAAGATAACGAAAAATATCGAGTTACTAGGCACTTTTAGAAGTCTCTTCGACCAGTCTCCTTCAATCCCTCCCTAGCTAGTACACTCACTAGATCATCCGTAGCACATATCATTTTAAAAGCCTGCGTGACAGTGTACAAGTCGAACAGGTTACTTAATAGCAATAAACCCCCACGTCCCATAGAAGGTGGCTGAAACATTAACTCTGAACTGGTTCTCTGAGGGAATTTTAACCATCTTTTGGAAAAAAAAATTAACATTTCTATCTATTTCCCTCAGGTACTCCTTTTCGACGTCAGCCCCTTGCATGATGAAATATATAAGCGAAGCAGGATAAAGGTGCAAACTGCATCCAATTTCTGTCATTGTTAGGAGGGATTGGTCAATTTTCTTGACATCCGCGATTAGTTTCTTAAATGCGCTCGTTGAAGTTTGTCTAATGTCAAGTCCTGTTGGTATTCCGAGATGTTCATAGTAATCGTTCGGACACATTGGTTTTCGTAGGTTTTCCCAGGACGTTAAAAACTGTAAAGGTATGTCTTGTACTGCACTCTCACAATCACTCTGCATATGCAGTGTCGCGCATTTGGTAGAATTAAAGTCGAGTCCAACCGACCGAGCGCTCTCCTCAGCTGCATTAAGGAAAAGTCTCATTCCTTTTGGTAAGTCCGCAAGGGTTACGATGTCACCGGCGTAAGCCAGAGTCGCAATACGCCTATTCTTTATTCTGAAGGCCTTACCTGTCAATTGTATGGCGCGAATAACCACCTCCGAGGTGAGGCTAAATATATATGCGATCTAAGCGAGCAACCCTGTTCAACTCTGAACTGCAGCTTGATTAGGTCAGTGAACCCCTCCGAAGTACAAACTTTAGTTTTCGTGTCTTTGTAGAGCGAATCAATTATGTGTCTTACTTTTGCTGTCATTCGGTGATGTTCAAGAGCCCTATGAATAGACGAGTGCAGTACAAAGTTAAATACGGTGGCCAAGTTCAGCCAGGTGACAACGACCTCTCCTTTATCGCGCTTGGCTTGTGGATGGTCTTTTGAAGAAAAAAATTGTGCTCATAGCATCCCTCTTACGGAACAAATCCCTTTTTCGAAATACTATATCTTCTGTTGGCGACTGCCTAGGTCATGACTCTGTCTGCAACTATAGCGACAAAGAGCTTCGGACACGTATCTCTCATCGCAATGGGTCGCCAATTTAATATGACACTCTCCGGTCCTTTTTTGTGTAGTAATATAGTATTGGAGTCCTTCCAGCAACCAGTCACCACTTCGAGCCGCAACACTGCATTGAATAATGCTGTCAATACAAAGCCTCTCGGGTCAGTCTTACTAAGGTCACTGTATGTTAATCCGTCCGGTCCGGGAGAGGTATTAGATTTTAATTTTAACTCACTTACTACTTCCTTCCTTTTGAAGACTTTAATCAATTCCAACTCGCTGAGACTCGTGAGGTCATCATGATTGAAGACATCTTCACACATTTGATCTCCGTTTCAATGAGCGGCCATTTCTGTGAAGTATTGCTTAATAGAAGATTTGGACACGCAGTACCTAGTATATAATGGGCCTACCATTGAAATAATTTTCCTGTATATGGGCGGCCTCACTCATTCGATCAAGAGCTCACACGGGTTGCCTGCTGTCTGTTTGATGTCGTTGTAATCGCCACCCACTGTCGTATCTGGTATGCACGAGCCTGTCTAAGAATGACATGGTTCTACGGGGAACCTCCTCCCATTCTGCGGGGTTGCTCACCGAGTCAATCTCTTCCACATACTGACTTTGTTCTGCTGTGAGACAACGACGATTTTGAGACCTGCGAGAGGAGCCTGTATTTACTAGGTTGTCATTTGAATGCTTCATCTTTCTCCAAACCCGCGAATTCTCCTGATTGACACTAGATAGATTTAATATTGAACCTGATTCTTTATTCGCCCCATCAGCAGCAGAAACTTCCAATGCCTGAGGCTGCCCTGATACTCGGGGAACCCTCTCATTCCTTGACATCGCATGTATCTGAGACGTCCAATTTTGATTAGTTTCCCCAGAATTTGCATCTATAACAGTGAGTAGAGTAGAGGTCGTGGTTTCAGGTTGCAGTGTGTAGAGGAAGTGTCTTAGTTTCAGGTTATTCAACCAAAAGGCCGAGATAGGCCCTGAGACCTATGAAGCTCTAAAACCCAAAAGGCTAACAGCATTAACAACGTCAGAAATCAGTTTTAATAGGTAGCGTGATCCTATCCCTGGTAGTATTAGCTCATCGAATACATCCAAAGGAGGTTATATTGCAGAGAGGCTACCCTACCGCTGACTTAAAACCTACATCTATAAATATTTATGTCTTATAACAATCTAATCTGTTATTACTTTTTGTTACCTTTTATTTACTTCTAACTGCTTACTATGTTCTTAATTTTTTATAACATCAAGCCGTTTCCGAGTAATAAATAGTCCTTTGAATTAACAAAATTTTGACAATAATTTTTTATATCACATCTTATTACATTGGTAGCAAATTAAATACATTACGTATATTTACTAAATAAAATAAAATATAACACGAAGCATGAATTCATTACGTGTTATGCTCAGTTGCCTTTTGAATATTTAAACAACTTATTACGTAAGTAAATATTTAACTTCCGATCTTTTTCATCATTGATGTTGACTTTTCACGTTTCAATTGACAGCGATCAACATCATTAACATAATTTGAAAAGATGCGTAAAAGCGTTAAAATTAAATTTTATTCAACCATATAGCTAACATAAATTGTAATTTTATGGTACTTAGAATCTTTTTCACACTCTCCCCTCCTTATATTTATATAGCCCGATAGATTTTAATAAAATTTACCATAAAGTCCATTAGGGATTGGACATAGGAATTAATTTAATTTTTTTTGAAAACTAGGGATGCAGCTTTAAAGGCCTCCTTTAATGATGTTGTTAAAGGAGATAACCTTTATGTTCCAAGCCCTGTTTATATTACATTAGTGGATAACGTAAGCCATACTATAAGTATACATGATAGAGCCATGCTGCAGTTATATCAGTAGTATAGTAAAGGGTCGGCTCGACCGGGGAAGGACCACGCTCTCACAGAATACCACCGTAAAATAGTAGCTTCATGCTGCTGTGTTTTGTATGGTGAGTGTAGAGAACCGGAGGCCCTTTTTCCTGGAAACGAGGCATTCCATCTTTCCTTACGGGTGACAACGCATCTGGATTTTGATTCGTAATCGAGGATAGATGTACATGTTTATGAGCCACAGCAACCACTTACCATCAGGTGGACTGTTGCTCGTGTCGTTTGTCACCCTATCCTATAAAAAATAAATTAAAAAGAACACTAAGCCCCACGGTGTTTTGAAAAAAAGGTATAATTTTTTTTACTAATCTTTAGTAATACCAAGTAAAACCAGGTATAGAACTACAACTAACAACTATATCAAATTAATATTTTGTACAAAGAAATCCAGTACACATGGAACTTTTAAAATTTTCTAATTCAAATTGTAGATCCGGAAGTCATTCAAAATGTGAAGTTGTTTGCAAATTTTAGACAGAATATTGTATCTTGTTATTCAACGTTCTATACAACTTAAAAAATATTATAAAATAATCCTCACGACATAAATTTAATCAGTAACTATAGTTATCACATTCATCACTCACCTGACATCTAAAATATAATCACATTATTTGCGTTTTATACAGCAATTATTTTGTAGATACATCAAACATATATTTCCTTTTATTTTCGATAATTTTATATTTTGATAAATGTCTTCTTATTTGTTTTGCTCCACGGTTAATACGAGTTTTTGAAAATTATTATTAATTAATCCTAATAACTAATACCTAATGACTAAGTGGTCGGTAATAGCTAGTACAATTATTAAAAGGCCAAACAGTTCTGTACGAAACGATATTATTTCTAATTTCATCTTATAATGAAAATGGATTGAAATCTGAATACCACTCAGCTCAATTATTACATATAATCAAAAACATACACGTCATCATCATGAACAACGTAGAATTCAAAGCTTTACTGAGGCCTTTCTAAGAATGCACTAATCTGAATTACTTGGACGATTTGCTCATCTGGGTAAGTGGGTTGGAACGCATATCCGCTATCCTCTCACTGGTAATATAGCCCATATAATTTAACGTTTTTGATGGATTATTCACCATCTTTCTGTCGCCAGAGCCTTGTCCATCATACTTAGAGAAACATTTGTAACTAATAGCTTTACGCCATTTGTACAATTACCTCCAAGACAAAAAAGTTGTTTACATAAATCAGTACAAAATCTATAAAATTGTAAGATTGAATTTTTAAATATAGAACAGTAATCTGAACCCCTTATTACTCCTTATAATACTTTACTTTACTTTACTTATCTTCACGCACAATCCCTAACGGGGTAGCGAGAGAGAACAGATCACCAAGTGTCACGATCCTTACATATCTCTTTCGCTTCTTTCAGGTTCATTAACTTCTTCATACATGCACGTCTAGGTATCCGAGTACTCTTGACCCTCCCCTCTTCGAGCAATTTGCTCACATGGTCTTCGAAAGTTAGTCTCGGTCTACCTCGACACCTTTTAATATTTACTTTCGCTCTATATATTTTCTTCACCATTCGGTCTTCACTCATTCGTTCAACGTGCCCAAACCATTGGAGTACGCCCCTATAAATTTTTGTGATAAGGTCGTCTTTCAATCCTGCCATATTACGAATCTCTTCGTTTCGCTTTCGGTCGGCTATGCTAACGCCACACATTTTACGAAGAGATCGCATCTCCACTGCATTCAACTTGCTTTTATGCTTCTTCTGGCATACCCAGGTTTTGCTGCCATGTAACAAAGTCGGTATCAACACTGCGTTATGTATTGCAAGGCGTGCACTCTTCACCACGCCTTGCCTTTTGACTAATGCATTCAGGGCACCATTGACTTTGTTTCCGGCAGCGACACGCCTATCCACATCTTAATCACATCTTCCATCCCGGCCGTTCTAGACATTTCTGATTTACCCATATTTCACATTTCGTTCTCTCTTCGTCCTTTTCAAATAATTGGGGGTCATTGTAGAAGCGTGCTCGTCGCGACCCCTGCCAGCCCTTTTCAGGGCTGCAATTCTACACATCTGCGCACCCATGCAAACGAGGGTTAGGGCGTCACCCCAAGGCGACGCACACCAGCTCGTCCCCGTTGGTGTGGAATGCAGCGCGCAAAGCGGCGATGGGGACCGCCACCCGTCACGCACAGCCCGACACGGCTTAAGGTGGAGGACGGAGTGCAGAGTTGGCACGTGGAATGTTAGAGGGGGCATGTGAGATAAGACGAATGAGTTGATCGAAATAATGAAAGAAAGAGAATTAGATGTCGTGTGTATGTCGGAGACCAAACGGAAAGGCGGTGGTACTGAAGAGCTCCCTGGCGGGACGTTAGCTATATGGTCCGGAGTCCCGGAAAGCGAGAACGCCTGCCAGGGAGTAGGGGTGCTGTTGTCGTCCCGGTTGGTCGATCTTATGACTGAATACAAGGTTGTGAACTTGTGTGAAAAGACTTCTCTGGGTTCGCTTTAAACTGGGACCGATGAGCTTCGTCGTCCAAGGCTGAGCTGGAGGAGTTTTGGGAGAATGTAAAAGAAGTTCTATATCATATCATATATCATATTAATCGCCGATAGTCTTGTGGGTCTTCAAAGGTTAGTAGATTCAGTGGCTTCCGTTAGTGTTGAATACGGTATTAACATCAATGCCAATAAGACGAAGTACATTGTAATAAGCCGAACACCTGAGCTTATCACGTCTTTATCCCTAAATGGTCAGGGTCTTGAACGGGTCACCAAATTCAAATATCTAGGCACAATGGTTGACGAAACAGGAGATCACAGCCTCGAAATACGATGCAGAATAGAGCAGGCACGCAACGCCTTTTCGAGAATGAAGAAAGTTCTTTGTGACCGGAACCTAAGTATCTCTTTTCGAACACGCATAGCGCGGTGCTATGTCTTTTCTGTACTTCTCTATGGTGTAGAAGCTTGGACGCTGACAGAAGCCATGTCTAACAAACTGGAAGCGTTTGAAATGTGGGTGTACAGACGTATGCTAAGAATTTCTTGGAGAGAACGCGTACGAAACACCACCGTGCTACAAAGAATGGGGAAGGTCACAGAGATACTTACAACCATAAAGAGGAGGAAATTGGAATATTTTGGGCACGTGATGCGTAACACCAAAAAATATGAACTCCTTCAACTTATCATTCAGGGGAAAGTGGCAGGCAGAAGGAGGCCTGGCCGCAGAAGGATATCGTGGCTGAAGAACTTGCGCCAGTGGTTCGGGAAGAGCACAAGATTACTGTTTAGAGCAGCGGTCTCAAAAGTTGAAATCACCCTAATGATTGCCAACCTTCGCAAGGAGACGGCACCTTAAGAAGAAGAAGAAAAGAAGTTCTAGATTTGGTTAAGGGAAACGAAAGAACTGTTGTATGTGGTGATTTGAATGGATGGGTAGGTATCGCTCGACCAGGATACGAGTCGGTGCTTGGAAATTTTGGCGATAAAAGGGTTAATGATGCTGGCAAGCTTATACTGGCTGTATGCAAGGAAAAGGGTCTTCTTGTGACAAACACTATGTTTAATCACAGGAAAATCCATATGTACACTAGAGAAAGAAAGAATGAGAGAAGTATGATTGATTTGTTCCTGGTGGATGACCGACTGCGAAAACAGGTGATGGATACACGAGTGTTCAGGGTTGCTGACCTGGGAACGGATCATTATCTAGTAATTACTAGATTTAGGGGTTTTTTCGCGGGTTGGCGCTACCGGACGGCAGTAACAGAACCACAGTCGGTCTTTCGCATCCGAAGCTGGAAGCTTCAGGAAGCGGATACTAGGGACAAATATCACACGAGGGTAGCCGAAAAGCTTGACACCATCGATGGCAGGAAAGAATGTGTGGAGAGAACATGGCAGAACCTTAGAGATGGAATGGTAAGTGCAGCGGAAGAAGTATGTGGAACGACAAAAAGAGGTAGTAGTAAAAGAAGAGATGCATGGTGGAATGATGAAGTGAGAGAAGCTGTAAAAAAGAAGAAAAAAACATGGTTAGACTACTTGGCCTCTAGTAACGATAAGCATATGAGAGAGAAGATGAAAGAAAGATATAAGCTGCAGAAAGTTCATGCGAAAACATTGATTGAGGAAGTACGTGAAAGGTGTAGAATAGAAGCGGACGAGAGGTTGTCGCACAACTTTAAAGAAAACTCCAAACTCTTCTGGAAAGAGGTTGGAAGGTCCCGGAGTGGTGCGACAGCCTTAAGAATGAACAAAGTACTTTCGAGAACCAATGACGTCCGCTCAGAAAAATCGGACGTCATGCAGCGATGGAGTGAATTTTATAGAGAAATGTATGCGTGTCATGATCTTAGTGAAGGATTCGGGGATGACGCCGTGACTGGCACGCCAGACACGGACCTCGATGACACTGAGGTCATCAGCATGAAAGAGATTGAACGTGCGATTCGAAATTTCAAATGTGGTAAGGCTGCGGGACTAGACAGAGTTACTGTTGAAATGGTCAAGTACGGTGGGCCTCGCGTCTGGGACAGCTTTCATCTGCTGTGCAATTTGTGCTGGCGGACGGGAGATGTCCGGGAGATGGAGATGATGATTGGCGATCCGCGGTCATTGTGCCTTTATATAAAGGTAAAGATTCACATTTTGACTGCGGGTGCTATCGGGCGATCAGCTTGACCAGTTTAGCAAGTAAAGTTTACTCGAAGGTTTTGACACGTAGGATGCAAGAGAAATCGGAAAGATTCTTATGGGAGGCACAATGCGGATTTAGACCTGGAAGAGGATGCACGGATCAAATGTTTTCTCTCCGCATGGTCACGGAGAAGCTTCTGAGTGTGAAAAACCAGAGGATTTTCTGTGCTGTTGTGGATCTGGAGAAAGCATTTGATAAGGTTATAAGGAAGAAAATGTGGGAACTGTTGCCGGGATATGGTGTGGATGGTCGATTGTTAAGGGCTGTGCAGTCACTTTACTATGACTGTAAAGCCTGTGTGCAGGTAGGGCATGACCTGTCACCCATGTTAAGCGTCCAAGTGGGCGTAAAACAGGGTTGTGTCATATCTTCCTGGCTGTTCATACTGTATCTCGACAGCTGTTTACAGAAGCTGAAAAATAGCTGTTTGGGTGTGAAATTGGGTGACATTAAAGTTAATTGTCTACTGTATGCTGATGATGCAGTGCTTATTGCACCATCAGAAGCAGAACTGCAGGCATTAGTCACGTGTATGAAAGAGGAATGTGAAATTAAAGGTCTCCGTTTGAATGCTAATAAAACTAAGGTTCTAGTATTTGAAAAGGACTCCTTATAAGAAATAATATTTTATCTATGTCACTTCATCTTTCCCCTTTTTTCCCCCTTGTTCCTCCTCCTGCACGCATTCACTTACCATCAGGTGTACTGTGTACTCATTTGTTACCCATCTTTAGAAAAATATATACCCTAAGGTCTCTTTCAGGCGACCCAACCTATCCACCATAAAAATTTACAATATATATAAAACAATAATATTAATAAATAATAAATTTAAAATTGTGAAATGTTATTATTACTATGTGTGGAGTGACGATAGTCCTACTTTGTTTTATGGTTAAAAATTCTAACATTACTTATTCTCCTTACCTAACTTCCTTTAAAATTAAAACCTTAATTCCTCTTTACAGCAGTTCATTTATTTTAGTCTACCCTTGTTGGGACTAAACATTCTGAAACAATAAAATTACATAGTGAACTGTTTCAAGCGAATAAAGTCAAGGTTTGCTTCTAGGCTCAGATTTAGTTGATTAGTTATAAAAGTGCTCTCCTAATTTCTTCGACATTATTAAAATTACAAAGCTCTCTCATTTCTACAGACTACAGAAGAAGGAAAACATGAACAAAATAAATATAACATCTACATAGCATACATTTCTTTATTATTTTTCATCACCGTCAGAAAAACATTAGTTATTTTTGTAAAAATTACTAAACATTAAAGATTAATTATATAAAACGATACTGCTTGCAATAAGCTATGTTCTATTTAAAAATAAATGATTTTGGCCTGTATCGTATAAGCAGTTTACATGCATTATCACAAAGATAAACATCCATACCCGGAATTTTATTTGTAGGCCATACAAATGCCGGTTCCGTGCGGAATTCGAACCGGCGGTGGCCCTAAGCGCAGCTCAGTCAAATATATTCTTTTACTTTGTAAAATTAGGATGATAAACGCGATAACATTCCTCCTTATGGTAAGTGCCTACTGACATACTTAAAAATAATATAACTTTAATAGTATAAGGGGCGACAACGGATTGACTAAAATATTAATAGAATGGCTTATTTAGTATCAGTAGCGTGTAGATCACTTTATGTGAAAAGGATGGAGCCGGTCTGCCCGCAAGACCTTGATTTGTTTTGTAGGTACAGCCGTTGAAACACTTTCATGGTAAATTAAAATATCATTAGGATGGCTCATTAAATATAATATGATGCTCTGCACAGTACACATCAGCTACATGCGTAGTATAAAAACTGACATGATTCATTTGTGCGTTTAGTAAATATAGCTGTTCAAAGGCCTGTTAATTTACTTACAAAAATTAAACATCACAAACTATAAAATAGAAATAAAATCAACGTGAAAATAAATTTCGAACAAAATCCAAGACATTTATAAGTACTCATATATGAATCAGGTACAATTAATTTTTACTCACAGAATACCAGCGTAAAATAGCTGGTTTTTTTCATATGGAGTTTATAGGTAACCCGAGATCCTTTTACTGGAAACAAGGCATTCCATCTCGGTCTCAACGCAACGCAACTGCATTTTGATTATTGATTGAGGATAAATATAGATGTATATAGCATTCACTTACCAAACCGGGTTCGATCCCCGCCGGCACCAATGAAATTGTTAATTGTAATTTTAAGTGCTGATTTACCACGTGATCGGCGGTGAAGGAAAACATCGTAAAAAAACCTGCATGTCTGAGAAATAAGAAAAAAAAATTTCGAAGACATGTGAAGTTCGCAACACGCATTGGGACAGCGCGGTTGACACTTCCTTGCCCTAATACCCTCTCAGAAATGAGAGGAGGCCTGTGCCCAGCAGTGGGACGTATATAGGATATAACTTTACTTTACTTTATTCACTTACCAACAGGTGGAATGTGTGCTCGTTTGTCATCCTTATTTCATAAAAAAAGTAATCGTTCCGAGTTTGAAATAGATATTTGTCTACGTGCTCGTAAAACGCCTTAACGATACAGGAGAAAACTCTGGTATGAGAGTAACGGGTTTTTATTTTTTTTTTAAATCTGCCTCTTAGGACCTTAAAAGGTATTACAAAAACTTACTAAATTAAAAGTTACTCTTATAACCAATAGAACTGAAACTATTTAAAAATTTACTTTTAATAAAAACAGTAAGAGACGACTTTGAATAACTTAAAAAATTAAATAATTTCGCATTCTAAAGTCAGAGCCTTGTTTCTTCTCAGTTAGCACCGACCTTAGAATAAGAAATTATTTTTAATTTGAATTCTTTGAAATCAGCTTTTACTTTTAGAAAAAATACTTTTTTACCCCTTTAAGTGGACCAAGTAATTTCACAATCTCAACGTCGTCTTATTAGTCATATGAAAATTTTAAAATACTATTTAATAAAAAAATTATCAACAAAATTGATTCACAGTTGGCGAGGCTATCGCGTAACATACATACAAATAAATCATACAATCGAACTGTTTACCTCCTTTTTTTAATATATTAAATAAATACATAAATACTCACGCCTATCTCCTAGAGGCCTATCTGATATAGCCAAAAACCGATGAACAGCGTTAAATAACATTTTCAAAGCCATTCTCCTAATGGTTTACTGTCAACGAAATTTATAGTACCCATTATTCGACAATTGTCGTGAACTATCGTCTAACAAAAGCGTTTAAACTTACGTGATGCGGTTAGTAGAAATTCTGCTAACGGCATTGCAAGAGAAAACGAACAATGCAAGGCGATATCAATTATATATCCATTACTTGAAAGTTTCAGATTTCTGATCATTAAAAAATACCGGTATCGAAATTTTGATGTTTTTTAATGAAAATAGGTTTCAAACTGGATACATAATACATATAAATTAATAATATCATTATTCCCGTTTTAAACGTCATTATGATAATAAACAACATGTAACATTCCGCCGCTGGAGTAAATATTACGTCTAATTTTTACGTTTCTCCGTTATAATCACGCTTGCTTTTTTATAAAACTGAAGTAATGAACAATCTTACAGTTCACATGATGGTAAGTGACTTCCATGGGCACGTAAGTCCAACTTTAACTTCAGCAGTCTATAATTCTACTGGCTCTCTATACCTTTCACATTGGAATACCTACATCAGTGCAAGCTTTGCTATTTAGCGGCAGCAGTAGATAAGAGAGAGCTACATACTTAAACGGACTCCAAGATACAATAGGAGTCCTACCATTTATGAACCACTGATTATAATGTTTAGTAAACCGATACTAGAATATAATATTTGGCTTTTTCCTATACAATTTTCTTATTCAATGTACAGACTTCAAAGTTTGACGTTGAGATTCAATTTAGACCCTTACAATATCTTTCTTTTATAAAAACAAAGTCTTCGGTAAGAGTTAGCCAATATTTAATGACCTTCTAATTACCCTTTACTGAGAAAACTTTAATTTTTATGAGATTAATATTATTTTTGTTAGTTTTGTAGTTTATCTACTGTTATGAATGAGGGTAGAAAATTAAAGAAAATACAAATAAGTAAAAGTAGAATTAGAAAGTCCTACTCGCTTGAACAGTATAAAGTATGAGTTGTGCAAACAACAACTTAGATCAGATTTTTTTATCAAAAATGCTGCCCACCAATGGAGGGTGTCAAAGCTGATAGAATCCTGTAATGTTTGCTCGTATTTATATTGTATTTGAATTTTGTTTACTTTAAATGAACAACAGCTCCTAGTCATATAATCATATTTGTCCGTAATTAATAATAAATAAATTAAATTGATGGAATCACGAGAATACTTTAGTATAGCGAAGGGAAAAAAATATTATATCATCCAGTAAATGAATAAATCAATTAAAACATAAATTAATAAATGTAGTAAATACATTAATGAATAAATTAATAATAAAACATAAATTAATAAATTAGTGAATTAATAATGAATAAAATATTGTAAATTTTAAAATGATAGTGATGAAATACTTAAGTCAGTAAAGGTTTAGCCAAAACGAACATAAGAGTAGTTTAAACCTATAGGAACATAAGATTTTATTTTAACGACATTATGTTACGATCTAACATTGATCCATCGATCCAAGTCATGCTGCACTCTGTACCGTCGTATCCCACTTATGCGCTCCACATATATATCTCGAGACCATCTAATTGTGTCACTTTTCATTAACCTTCTCATCATCCCTGCGTAGAAGCGACCAATTTGGAAGAAATCCAAAACTCTTTGGTTGTTTCCATCCATCCACCTAAGGAACCCACTATAAAGGCGTTGGCTCCGACCCGATATCGTCGTGCCATAAGTTGTTCTGTTGTGCAACTATACTTTGTGATCTTTTCCATTATAGTAGCCCTGAACGCTGTCGACCTGTTTTCGAACGGAACCGGAACGTCATTTCGAACTACAATACCGAGTCTCAGTAACGCTGCTTTGGAACAGCAGTGTTCCCTCAACAGTTTCGTTAGAACTGATGAGTTCCAGGAATCTAATTGTGTATTAGCTGTAGCGCTGCAAAGTGTACCCCACAATGGTTCAATACATGCGGGATGGTTTCCTCCTCCCGACCACATCTTCTACATCTTTTGTCAATGACTGCTTGTCATCTTTTTGTGGCTTTTAATAGCAAGACACCGAGCTGCGTACGGTGAATAAATCTCCGGTCCAGTCAAAGTCTCCAAGTTTTGCGAGTCACCTTCAACACATTTATGTAGCGATAAGGCCACCAAATTGTACATGTAATCTGTTCTCTGTTATGTTCTTTGTAAATTTGTTTGTGGTGTACAATAAAGTATATTCATTCATTCATTCATCCACATTTATCTGGTCTATTTTGGCTTGGAGCTTACTGTCATAGTATTGAAATAGCTGCAAGCGCATTTTTTAAAATATGTTTTGTCTTAATAACGGAATAATCATACCTGCAGCGCCATTCCCGCACTGAATTAGAAATTTCTTTTTACCACGGTGCCATATCCATGTGATGCCAATTTCATTTTGCATTCTTCGTGCCGCACTTCGCGCTTTTGTTCAAAATGATGAGCGCGATGTGGATCGAGGCAGGTCCAAATCACGAGAAAGATAACGAAAAATATCGAGTTACTAGGCACTTTTAGAAGTCTCTTCGACCAGTCTCCTTCAATCCCTCCCTAGCTAGTACACTCACTAGATCATCCGTAGCACATATCATTTTAAAAGCCTGCGTGACAGTGTACAAGTCGAACAGGTTACTTAATAGCAATAAACCCCCACGTCCCATAGAAGGTGGCTGAAACATTAACTCTGAACTGGTTCTCTGAGGGAATTTTAACCATCTTTTGGAAAAAAAAATTAACATTTCTATCTATTTCCCTCAGGTACTCCTTTTCGACGTCAGCCCCTTGCATGATGAAATATATAAGCGAAGCAGGATAAAGGTGCAAACTGCATCCAATTTCTGTCATTGTTAGGAGGGATTGGTCAATTTTCTTGACATCCGCGATTAGTTTCTTAAGCGCTCGTTGAAGTTTGTCTAATGTCAAGTCCTGTTGGTATTCCGAGATGTTCATAGTAATCGTTCGGACACATTGGTTTTCGTAGGTTTTCCCAGGACGTTAAAAACTGTAAAGGTATGTCTTGTACTGCACTCTCACAATCACTCTGCATATGCAGTGTCGCGCATTTGGTAGAATTAAAGTCGAGTCCAACCGACCGAGCGCTCTCCTCAGCTGCATTAAGGAAAAGTCTCATTCCTTTTGGTAAGTCCGCAAGGGTTACGATGTCACCGGCGTAAGCCAGAGTCGCAATACGCCTATTCTTTATTCTGAAGGCCTTACCTGTCAATTGTATGGCGCGAATAACCACCTCCGAGGTGAGGCTAAATATATATGCGATCTAAGCGAGCAACCCTGTTCAACTCTGAACTGCAGCTTGATTAGGTCAGTGAACCCCTCCGAAGTACAAACTTTAGTTTTCGTGTCTTTGTAGAGCGAATCAATTATGTGTCTTACTTTTGCTGTCATTCGGTGATGTTCAAGAGCCCTATGAATAGACGAGTGCAGTACAAAGTTAAATACGGTGGCCAAGTTCAGCCAGGTGACAACGACCTCTCCTTTATCGCGCTTGGCTTGTGGATGGTCTTTTGAAGAAAAAAATTGTGCTCATAGCATCCCTCTTACGGAACAAATCCCTTTTTCGAAATACTATATCTTCTGTTGGCGACTGCCTAGGTCATGACTCTGTCTGCAACTATAGCGACAAAGAGCTTCGGACACGTATCTCTCATCGCAATGGGTCGCCAATTTAATATGACACTCTCCGGTCCTTTTTTGTGTAGTAATATAGTATTGGAGTCCTTCCAGCAACCAGTCACCACTTCGAGCCGCAACACTGCATTGAATAATGCTGTCAATACAAAGCCTCTCGGGTCAGTCTTACTAAGGTCACTGTATGTTAATCCGTCCGGTCCGGGAGAGGTATTAGATTTTAATTTTAACTCACTTACTACTTCCTTCCTTTTGAAGACTTTAATCAATTCCAACTCGCTGAGACTCGTGAGGTCATCATGATTGAAGACATCTTCACACATTTGATCTCCGTTTCAATGAGCGGCCATTTCTGTGAAGTATTGCTTAATAGAAGATTTGGACACGCAGTACCTAGTATATAATGGGCCTACCATTGAAATAATTTTCCTGTATATGGGCGGCCTCACTCATTCGATCAAGAGCTCACACGGGTTGCCTGCTGTCTGTTTGATGTCGTTGTAATCGCCACCCACTGTCGTATCTGGTATGCACGAGCCTGTCTAAGAATGACATGGTTCTACGGGGAACCTCCTCCCATTCTGCGGGGTTGCTCACCGAGTCAATCTCTTCCACATACTGACTTTGTTCTGCTGTGAGACAACGACGATTTTGAGACCTGCGAGAGGAGCCTGTATTTACTAGGTTGTCATTTGAATGCTTCATCTTTCTCCAAACCCGCGAATTCTCCTGATTGACACTAGATAGATTTAATATTGAACCTGATTCTTTATTCGCCCCATCAGCAGCAGAAACTTCCAATGCCTGAGGCTGCCCTGATACTCGGGGAACCCTCTCATTCCTTGACATCGCATGTATCTGAGACGTCCAATTTTGATTAGTTTCCCCAGAATTTGCATCTATAACAGTGAGTAGAGTAGAGGTCGTGGTTTCAGGTTGCAGTGTGTAGAGGAAGTGTCTTAGTTTCAGGTTATTCAACCAAAAGGCCGAGATAGGCCCTGAGACCTATGAAGCTCTAAAACCCAAAAGGCTAACAGCATTAACAACGTCAGAAATCAGTTTTAATAGGTAGCGTGATCCTATCCCTGGTAGTATTAGCTCATCGAATACATCCAAAGGAGGTTATATTGCAGAGAGGCTACCCTACCGCTGACTTAAAACCTACATCTATAAATATTTATGTCTTATAACAATCTAATCTGTTATTACTTTTTGTTACCTTTTATTTACTTCTAACTGCTTACTATGTTCTTAATTTTTTATAACATCAAGCCGTTTCCGAGTAATAAATAGTCCTTTGAATTAACAAAATTTTGACAATAATTTTTTATATCACATCTTATTACATTGGTAGCAAATTAAATACATTACGTATATTTACTAAATAAAATAAAATATAACACGAAGCATGAATTCATTACGTGTTATGCTCAGTTGCCTTTTGAATATTTAAACAACTTATTACGTAAGTAAATATTTAACTCCCGATCTTTTTCATCATTTATGTTGACTTTTCACGTTTCAATTGACAGCGATCAACATCATTAACATAATTTGAAAAGATGCGTAAAAGCGTTAAAATTAAATTTTATTCAACCATATAGCTAACATAAATTGTAATTTTATGGTACTTAGAATCTTTTTCACACTCTCCCCTCCTTATATTTATATAGCCCGATAGATTTTAATAAAATTTACCATAAAGTCCATTAGGGATTGGACATAGGAATTAATTTAATTTTTTTTTTTGAAAATTAGGGATGCAGCTTTAAAGGCCTCCTTTAATGATGTTGTTAAAGGAGATAACCTTTATGTTCCAAGCCCTGTTTATATTACATTAGTGGATAACGAAACCATACTATAAGTATACGTGATAGAGCCATGCTGCAGTTATATCAGTAGTATAGTAAAGGGTCGGCTCGACCGGGGAAGGACCACGCTCTCACAGAATACCACCGTAAAATAGTAGCTTCATGCTGCTGTGTTTTGTATGGTGAGTGTAGAGAACCGGAGGCCCTTTTTCCTGGAAACGAGGCATTCCATCTTTCCTTACGGGTGACAACGCATCTGGATTTTGATTCGTAATCGAGGATAGATGTACATGTTTATGAGCCACAGCAACCACTTACCATCAGGTGGACTGTTGCTCGTGTCGTTTGTCACCCTATCCTATAAAAAATAAATTAAAAAGAACACTAAGCCCCACGGTGTTTTGAAAAAAAGGTATAATTTTTTTTACTAATCTTTAGTAATACCAAGTAAAACCAGGTATAGAACTACAACTAACAACTATATCAAATTAATATTTTGTACAAAGAAATCCAGTACACATGGAACTTTTAAAATTTTCTAATTCAAATTGTAGATCCGGAAGTCATTCAAAATGTGAAGTTGTTTGCAAATTTTAGACAGAATATTGTATCTTGTTATTCAACGTTCTATACAACTTAAAAAATAATATAAAATAATCCTCACGACATAAATTTAATCAGTAACTATAGTTATCACATTCATCACTCACCTGACATCTAAAATATAATCACATTATTTGCGTTTTATACAGCAATTATTTTGTAGATACATCAAACATATATTTCCTTTTATTTTCGATAATTTTATATTTTGATAAATGTCTTCTTATTTGTTTTGCTCCACGGTTAATACGAGTTTTTGAAAATTATCCTATACTATTAAACGAGCAATTCTTGTATATATGTATATATATATATAATCGGGATCTCGGAAACGGCTCCAACGATTTTCATAAAATTTAGTGTCCAGGGAGTTTCGGGGATAATAAATCGATCTAGCTAAGATTTATTTTTAGAAAATGTCTTTTTGTCCGTGTTTTTAGGCAATTAAAAACTGCTACAATATAGTTAGAATAAGAAGGTAAATTTTGACAGTTTGATAATGATTATAAATAGCTTATTGGTATAATGGGCGGTCACAAAATCGTAAAACCCCGGTTCGAGCCCAGACCGACCGACCGACTTTTTTATTTTTTTTTCAAGTTTCTTTCTTTTTTGAGAAAATATATTTTTTTCGAGCCCTTTTTTAGTATTTTTTAAAAACACGAAAATTTAAATAAAAATAATTGCACTCATGATTTTTTATTCAAATAACCAGTTCAGTTTTTTCTGTTATGTCGCTAAGATCAAAAAATATTATTTATAATTCATCAGTATGTAATTTGTATCTAAATATAATTTCCAAAACACACGAATTAAAAAAATCGAGCGAAAAATACCGAGCAAAGCTCGGTCAACCGGGTACTTATTAATTAATCCTAATAACTAATACCTAATGACTAAGTGGTCGGTAATAGCTAGTACAATTATTAAAAGGCCAAACAGTTCTGTACGAAACGATATTATTTCTAATTTCATCTTATAATGAAAATGGATTGAAATCTGAATACCACTCAGCTCAATTATTACATATAATCAAAAACATACACGTCATCATCATGAACAACGTAGAATTCAAAGCTTTACTGAGGCCTTTCTAAGAATGCACTAATCTGAATTACTTGGACGATTTGCTCATCTGGGTAAGTGGGTTGGAACGCATATCCGCTATCCTCTCACTGGTAATATAGCCCATATAATTTAACGTTTTTGATGGATTATTCACCATCTTTCTGTCGCCAGAGCCTTGTCCATCATACTTAGAGAAACATTTGTAACTAATAGCTTTACGCCATTTGTACAATTACCTCCAAGACAAAAAAGTTGTTTACATAAATCAGTACAAAATCTATAAAATTGTAAGATTGAATTTTTAAATATAGAACAGTAATCTGAACCCCTTATTACTCCTTATAATACTTTACTTTACTTTACTTATCTTCACGCACAATCCCTAACGGGGTAGCGAGAGAGAACAGATCACCAAGTGTCACGATCCTTACATATCTCTTTCGCTTCTTTCAGGTTCATTAACTTCTTCATACATGCACGTCTAGGTATCCGAGTACTCTTGACCCTCCCCTCTTCGAGCAATTTGCTCACATGGTCTTCGAAAGTTAGTCTCGGTCTACCTCGACACCTTTTAATATTTACTTTCGCTCTATATATTTTCTTCACCATTCGGTCTTCACTCATTCGTTCAACGTGCCCAAACCATTGGAGTACGCCCCTATAAATTTTTGTGATAAGGTCATCTTTCAATCCTGCCATATTACGAATCTCTTCGTTTCGCTTTCGGTCGGCTATGCTAACGCCACACATTTTACGCAGAGATCGCATCTCCACTGCATTCAACTTGCTTTTATGCTTCTTCTGGCATACCCAGGTTTTGCTGCCATGTAACAAAGTCGGTATCAACACTGCGTTATGTATTGCAAGGCGTGCACTCTTCACCACGCCTTGCCTTTTGACTAATGCATTCAGGGCACCATTGACTTTGTTTCCGGCAGCGACACGCCTATCCACATCTTAATCACATCTTCCATCCCGGCCGTTCTAGACATTCCTGATTTACCCATATTTCACATTTCGTTCTCTCTTCGTCCTTTTCAAATAATTGGGGGTCATTGTAGAAGCGTGCTCGTCGCGACCCCTGCCAGCCCTTTTCAGGGCTGCAATTCTACACATCTGCGCACCCATGCAAACGAGGGTTAGGGCGTCACCCCAAGGCGACGCACACCAGCCCGTCCCCGTTGGTGTGGAATGCAGCGCGCAAAGCGGCGATGGGGACCGCCACCCGTCACGCACAGCCCGACACGGCTTAAGGTGGAGGACGGAGTGCAGAGTTGGCACGTGGAATGTTAGAGGGGGCATGTGAGATAAGACGAATGAGTTGATCGAAATAATGAAAGAAAGAGAATTAGATGTCGTGTGTATGTCGGAGACCAAACGGAAAGGCGGTGGTACTGAAGAGCTCCCTGGCGGGACGTTAGCTATATGGTCCGGAGTCCCGGAAAGCGCGAACGCCTGCCAGGGAGTAGGGGTGCTGTTGTCGTCCCGGTTGGTCGATCTTATGACTGAATACAAGGTTGTGAACTTGTGTGAAAAGACTTCTCTGGGTTCGCTTTAAACTGGGACCGATGAGCTTCGTCGTCCAAGGCTGAGCTGGAGGAGTTTTGGGAGAATGTAAAAGAAGTTCTATATCATATCATATATCATATTAATCGCCGATAGTCTTGTGGGTCTTCAAAGGTTAGTAGATTCAGTGGCTTCCGTTAGTGTTGAATACGGTATTAACATCAATGCCAATAAGACGAAGTACATTGTAATAAGCCGAACACCTGAGCTTATCACGTCTTTATCCCTAAATGGTCAGGGTCTTGAACGGGTCACCAAATTCAAATATCTAGGCACAATGGTTGACGAAACAGGAGATCACAGCCTCGAAATACGATGCAGAATAGAGCAGGCACGCAACGCCTTTTCGAGAATGAAGAAAGTTCTTTGTGACCGGAACCTAAGTATCTCTTTTCGAACACGCATAGCGCGGTGCTATGTCTTTTCTGTACTTCTCTATGGTGTAGAAGCTTGGACGCTGACAGAAGCCATGTCTAACAAACTGGAAGCGTTTGAAATGTGGGTGTACAGACGTATGCTAAGAATTTCTTGGAGAGAACGCGTACGAAACACCACCGTGCTACAAAGAATGGGGAAGGTCACAGAGATACTTACAACCATAAAGAGGAGGAAATTGGAATATTTTGGGCACGTGATGCGTAACACCAAAAAATATGAACTCCTTCAACTTATCATTCAGGGGAAAGTGGCAGGCAGAAGGAGGCCTGGCCGCAGAAGGATATCGTGGCTGAAGAACTTGCGCCAGTGGTTCGGGAAGAGCACAAGATTACTGTTTAGAGCAGCGGTCTCAAAAGTTGAAATCACCCTAATGATTGCCAACCTTCGCAAGGAGACGGCACCTTAAGAAGAAGAAGAAAAGAAGTTCTAGATTTGGTTAAGGGAAACGAAAGAACTGTTGTATGTGGTGATTTGAATGGATGGGTAGGTATCGCTCGACCAGGATACGAGTCGGTGCTTGGAAATTTTGGCGATAAAAGGGTTAATGATGCTGGTAAGCTTATACTGGCTGTATGCAAGGAAAAGGGTCTTCTTGTGACAAACACTATGTTTAATCACAGGAAAATCCATATGTACACTAGAGAAAGAAAGAATGAGAGAAGTATGATTGATTTGTTCCTGGTGGATGACCGACTGCGAAAACAGGTGATGGATACACGAGTGTTCAGGGTTGCTGACCTGGGAACGGATCATTATCTAGTAATTACTAGATTTAGGGGTTTTTTCGCGGGTTGGCGCTACCGGACGGCAGTAACAGAACCACAGTCGGTCTTTCGCATCCGAAGCTGGAAGCTTCAGGAAGCGGATACTAGGGACAAATATCACACGAGGGTAGCCGAAAAGCTTGACACCATCGATGGCAGGAAAGAATGTGTGGAGAGAACATGGCAGAACCTTAGAGATGGAATGGTAAGTGCAGCGGAAGAAGTATGTGGTACGACAAAAAGAGGTAGTAGTAAAAGAAGAGATGCATGGTGGAATGATGAAGTGAGAGAAGCTGTAAAAAAGAAGAAAAAAACATGGTTAGACTATTTGGCCTCTAGTAACGATAAGCATATGAGAGAGAAGATGAAAGAAAGATATAAGCTGCAGAAAGTTCATGCGAAAACATTGATTGAGGAAGTACGTGAAAGGTGTAGAATAGAAGCGGACGAGAGGTTGTCGCACAACTTTAAAGAAAACTCCAAACTCTTCTGGAAAGAGGTTGGAAGGTCCCGGAGTGGTGCGACAGCCTTAAGAATGAACAAAGTACTTTCGAGAACCAATGACGTCCGCTCAGAAAAATCGGACGTCATGCAGCGATGGAGTGAATTTTATAGAGAAATGTATGCGTGTCATGATCTTAGTGAAGGATTCGGGGATGACGCCGTGACTGGCACGCCAGACACGGACCTCGATGACACTGAGGTCATCAGCATGAAAGAGATTGAACGTGCGATTCGAAATTTCAAATGTGGTAAGGCTGCGGGACTAGACAGAGTTACTGTTGAAATGGTCAAGTACGGTGGGCCTCGCGTCTGGGACAGCTTTCATCTGCTGTGCAATTTGTGCTGGCGGACGGGAGATGTCCGGGAGATGGAGATGATGATTGGCGATCCGCGGTCATTGTGCCTTTATATAAAGGTAAAGATTCACATTTTGACTGCGGGTGCTATCGGGCGATCAGCTTGACCAGTTTAGCAAGTAAAGTTTACTCGAAGGTTTTGACACGTAGGATGCAAGAGAAATCGGAAAGATTCTTATGGGAGGCACAATGCGGATTTAGACCTGGAAGAGGATGCACGGATCAAATGTTTTCTCTCCGCATGGTCACGGAGAAGCTTCTGAGTGTGAAAAACCAGAGGATTTTCTGTGCTGTTGTGGATCTGGAGAAAGCATTTGATAAGGTTATAAGGAAGAAAATGTGGGAACTGTTGCCGGGATATGGTGTGGATGGTCGATTGTTAAGGGCTGTGCAGTCACTTTACTATGACTGTAAAGCCTGTGTACAGGTAGGGCATGACCCATGTTAAGCGTCCAAGTGGGCGTAAAACAGGGTTGTGTCATGTCTTCCTGGCTGTTCATACTGTATCTCGACAGCTGTTTACAGAAGCTGAAAAATAGCTGTTTGGGTGTGAAATTGGGTGACATTAAAGTTAATTGTCTACTGTATGCTGATGATGCAGTGCTTATTGCACCATCAGAAGCAGAACTGCAGGCATTAGTCACGTGTATGAAAGAGGAATGTGAAATTAAAGGTCTCCGTTTGAATGCTAATAAAACTAAGGTTCTAGTATTTGAAAAGGACTCCTTATAAGAAATAATATTTTATCTATGTCACTTCATCTTTCCCCTTTTTTCCCCCTTGTTCCTCCTCCTGCACGCATTCACTTACCATCAGGTGTACTGTGTACTCATTTGTTACCCATCTTTAGAAAAATATATACCCTAAGGTCTCTTTCAGGCGACCCAACCTATCCACCATAAAAATTTACAATATATATAAAACAATAATATTAATAAATAATAAATTTAAAATTGTGAAATGTTATTATTACTATGTGTGGAGTGACGATAGTCCTACTTTGTTTTATGGTTAAAAATTCTAACATTACTTATTCTCCTTACCTAACTTCCTTTAAAATTAAAACCTTAATTCCTCTTTACAGCAGTTCATTTATTTTAGTCTACCCTTGTTGGGACTAAACATTCTGAAACAATAAAATTACATAGTGAACTGTTTCAAGCGAATAAAGTCAAGGTTTGCTTCTAGGCTCAGATTTAGTTGATTAGTTATAAAAGTGCTCTCCTAATTTCTTCGACATTATTAAAATTACAAAGCTCTCTCATTTCTACAGACTACAGAAGAAGGAAAACATGAACAAAATAAATATAACATCTACATAGCATACATTTCTTTATTATTTTTCATCACCGTCAGAAAAACATTAGTTATTTTTGTAAAAATTACTAAATATTAAAGATTAATTATATAAAACGATACTGCTTGCAATAAGCTATGTTCTATTTAAAAATAAATGATTTTGGCCTGTATCGTATAAGCAGTTTACATGCATTATCACAAAGATAAACATCCATACCCGGAATTTTATTTGTAGGCCATACAAATGCCGGTTCCGTGCGGAATTCGAACCGGCGGTGGCCCTAAGCGCAGCTCAGTCAAATATATTCTTTTACTTTGTAAAATTAGGATGATAAACGCGATAACATTCCTCCTTATGGTAAGTGCCTACTGACATACTTAAAAATAATATAACTTTAATAGTATAAGGGGCGACAACGGATTGACTAAAATATTAATAGAATGGCTTATTTAGTATCAGTAGCGTGTAGATCACTTTATGTGAAAAGGATGGAGCCGGTCTGCCCGCAAGACCTTGATTTGTTTTGTAGGTACAGCCGTTGAAACACTTTCATGGTAAATTAAAATATCATTAGGATGGCTCATTAAATATAATATGATGCTCTGCACAGTACACATCAGCTACATGCGTAGTATAAAAACTGACATGATTCATTTGTGCGTTTAGTAAATATAGCTGTTCAAAGGCCTGTTAATTTACTTACAAAAATTAAACATCACAAACTATAAAATAGAAATAAAATCAACGTGAAAATAAATTTCGAACAAAATCCAAGACATTTATAAGTACTCATATATGAATCAGGTACAATTAATTTTTACTCACAGAATACCAGCGTAAAATAGCTGGTTTTTTTCATATGGAGTTTATAGGTAACCCGAGATCCTTTTACTGGAAACAAGGCATTCCATCTCGGTCTCAACGCAACGCAACTGCATTTTGATTATTGATTGAGGATAAATATAGATGTATATAGCATTCACTTACCAAACCGGGTTCGATCCCCGCCGGCACCAATGAAATTGTTAATTGTAATTTTAAGTGCTGATTTACCACGTGATCGGCGGTGAAGGAAAACATCGTAAAAAAACCTGCATGTCTGAGAAATAAGAAAAAAAAATTTCGAAGACATGTGAAGTTCGCAACACGCATTGGGACAGCGCGGTTGACACTTCCTTGCCCTAATACCCTCTCAGAAATGAGAGGAGGCCTGTGCCCAGCAGTGGGACGTATATAGGATATAACTTTACTTTACTATATTCACTTACCAACAGGTGGAATGTGTGCTCGTTTGTCATCCTTATTTCATAAAAAAAGTAATCGTTCCGAGTTTGAAATAGATATTTGTCTACGTGCTCGTAAAACGCCTTAACGATACAGGAGAAAACTCTGGTATGAGAGTAACGGGTTTTTGTTTTTTTTTTAAATCTGCCTCTTAGGACCTTAAAAGGTATTACAAAAACTTACTAAATTAAAAGTTACTCTTATAACCAATAGAACTGAAACTATTTAAAAATTTACTTTTAATAAAAACAGTAAGAGACGACTTTGAATAACTTAAAAAATTAAATAATTTCGCATTCTAAAGTCAGAGCCTTGTTTCTTCTCAGTTAGCACCGACCTTAGAATAAGAAATTATTTTTAATTTGAATTCTTTGAAATCAGCTTTTACTTTTAGAAAAAATACTTTTTTACCCCTTTAAGTGGACCAAGTAATTTCACAATCTCAACGTCGTCTTATTAGTCATATGAAAATTTTAAAATACTATTTAATAAAAAAATTATCAACAAAATTGATTCACAGTTGGCGAGGCTATCGCGTAACATACATACAAATAAATCATACAATCGAACTGTTTACCTCCTTTTTTTAATATATTAAATAAATACATAAATACTCACGCCTATCTCCTAGAGGGGTAGACAGAGACTGGGGACTTCCATTTAGCACGATCCTGACATACCTTTCTCGCCTCCTTTACATTCATATACTCGTACCTACGCGTACATACTAGTCGGTTAAGGGTACTCTTAACACAGCCCATCTTCAATTATCGCTAATTTGGTCGATAAATTTTCGTCTACGGCATCATCCCCTCTCGACTTTTACGTTCACTTCGGGAGTATAAATTTGCTTTGTCATTCTTTCCTCGTTCATTCTTTCTACATGACCAAACCACCAAAGCATTCCTTTCTTAATCATGGTCATAACATCATCTTGCAAACCATTATTTTCTTGAAATCGGCTAATTATTCCGCTAATTAATGTTTAAACGGGGTGTGAGTGTGACTAAATTATCTGTACAAAATGGTAAACTAATGTGAAAATTGCATAAAAATGGCATCTAGTTTTAATTATGTGAATTATGTCCTAAATAATCTATACATCATATAATAAATATGTAGAAAACTCATATCTTTAATTATTATATTTTCTAGAAAATACAAGACCAGGGGACTAACCAAAGGATACTGTAACCAAATTAGTGGTTTTTAGAAATTTTTGTCAGTCTGTCTGTCGGTTTGTGTATGATGCAAAACTACTCGACTGATTTCTATGAAATGTTGAACATAGGTAGTTAGAGACCCGGGGCAACTTATATGTTACTTTTTATGCGATTACGGAACTGGGAAAAACAGAGGGTATGTATTTTTCTTCCTTTAGATTTTAGTTTTCCATTTTACTTGATTCTGTTAGTTATAAGAAGAAAGGAAAATATAATTATTTTTTTAATATTTTTAAATTAGTTTTAATCGTTGTCAAGCCAGCGGTTAAATTGAAACTACGATGACTATGTATTATAGTATTCTATGATGACGATCTACGTTTAACGTTTTCAAAATAGCGCCATCTATCATGAAATGAAAAAATATTATATATGGCCTTAAATTAACTGATTACAAATTTCATAAATTAAATAATATATATTACTTAAATTTTCAAAAATTTGAAAATTCTTAAGAAAAGTACAGTTACAAGTTAAAGTATTTTCATTATTTCATTATAATAATGTAATAATTTAGTACATAATATATATATCAAAATATGAAAATTAAGATGGTTTTTAGTTCAATTACTAATTTATAAATAAATTGATCACAATCGGTCTTCCTGAGATAATTGCAAATCTAATTACCCTTATTGATCTTGAATAATCATATCATAAATTAGTCGATCATTTCATTTCATGAAATTAAACACTATTTTTTGACATCTATATAGCTTGACCAAATCAATGAATAGAGATCGTTTTATGATATTAACAACTAAACAAAACATTGCTATATTATAAAATGATCATATATCAATTTCTTTTATTATTCACAGCTAGCAGCGCTGGCAGTGAATTTTGAAAAGAAACAGAATGTTTAACAGAATTCACATACTTTTACAACTAATTTATATGTCATAAAAAAAATGTTCGCGGCTTTGCGGTGGCATAATTATTTCTGATATTGCTAGATGGTACAGATTTAGTTTAGTTTTATAAAAGTGCTATCTTCTTACTGCTGAATAAACTAAAAATAAGTAATTTATAGAAATGAAATAGAACGCTACTAAATACTTATTCTTGGAGCACCAATAATTGAGACCCAAAATATCCAGACCGGTGGCCATTAGCGGGACGATTTAGAATAATTTTAGCAAAATGACTAAGTTGTTATACCGGGTACTGTCTACATAAAACTGTAATTAAGATAGCAACTCTTTAATTGAATGTATTGTCTGTCGGCATTTTGTTATCCGATGTAAGTAATTGAAAATGTGCAACTCAACTTACCGCATCTGATATTACTAGATGGTACAGTTTCACTTTCATAGTTTTAATCTTATAATAGTGCTATCTACTTACTGCTAAATAAAGTAATAATTAGTAGCAGATAAAAGTAAATAAAATGCTACTGAATACTTATTCCTGCAGTATCAGATATTGTCAGACGTAAAATATCCACACCAATGGCATGTAATCCATTTAGTTTAGATAGCTTCACCATACCATGGGAAAATCTTTGTTTCAGAGAGCACAAGAGGTCTGTGACAAGAAACATCTGCCCTCCTAATCCGACCTCTAACACGTCAAGCAAGTATTTGAAGACATCAAGCTTAGGGTCCCTAACCTACGTTACAGTGACCGAGTGAAGCCGGCCACGGTCGAGCGTTTGATTGCTGTACTACCATACGTCAGAGGAGTCACAGACAAGATTAACTACATCTTGAAGTGAGCTTCCATTAAAACCTACAACCGCCGAAGAAGATCAGTCAATTTTTACCATCCGTTCATTGTTATCATCATGATTTGATAGACCACAAATCTTCGCAAAAGAACACCGATTCCTACCAAAGAAGATTCGCGAGACTATTGAAATTAAAAAACATCCTAATTTCAATAGAGAAAATGGATGGGTACTACCATCCGCTTAAGATTCTATAATTAATAAAATTAAATCCAAACCCAAGCATACCAAGACCAAGAAATTCAACATAAAATTGTCTAAACTACATAATGTTTGGCGTATGGACCAACAGAACTTTTTGAAGAGATGGGGGTCATACTCTACATTTCCCCGTTAGATTCCCACTATGTCCTAAGCGTCACTGTAGCTGAGATATGATCTTTAATAAAGTTTTTTTTAAATTAACGGAAATCTTGCCTTTAAAATCTTCATAATTTTTTTTTTGTTGTAATACCACGAAATAACTTGTGGTGTATTTTGTGATGTATTATTATTCTAAATAGATCATTCTTTAATACAATTCACATCAAAAACAAATAGTTTTGAGTTTTCAAAGTCGTAAATCTGTGTCTTAAATGTCAAGTCGTAAATGTTAAGGCGGCTACTCACGTGCCTGCCGCAGGGGAAATCAAGGGTGTACAGCGATCGGGGCTATATGAGAACTGTTTTGACACACATGCCTGCGATTCAGTATAAGAGTGTACGTCTCGCTGGACACAGGTGCCGAGAATGACTCGAGTTTTATCGAAATATCAATATATTATAGCCTGTGCTCTTTTTTATCTATCTTATACAAAACACACAAAATATTTCTACAGTATGTCCGTTGTAGACTTTGAAATCATCCAACCGATGTGCCACAAACCGGTTTCATTAGAAAGACAATAATGCGAAGATGGTTTTAAACCACTAAAACAATGCATTAAGCACTATATAAAAAAGTTAATAAATAAACAACATTTCCTTTTTTAATTTATAAACAAAATGTGTGTTACTGTGGCCCATAGACATCCATATTTACCTATAAAATAGCTAATTAGTTAATAATTACTAACATAATACAGTGCTTTTAAGCTACAGCGTGGTTTAAAGTACGTTACCACGTTTAAAAAAGTTGCCATGTTAAAAAACGTTACCACGTTCAAATAAAGTTCTTTCTGCGGTGCTACCGCAAAAATGAAAAAGGAAATACTGGGTGAAGGAGCCGCTTACAATACACTTCTGTCACTCGTGTCCAAATTTCACACTCTTAATCGGTATCCATTGTGACTTGTACTCACACGTATGCTCCATGCAAAAGACACCAACAAACTGATTGAAATTTCCCCAATCCAGCGGCAGCGATGATCTAGGGGGCAAGGAAGCTCTTGCGCCCCTGCCGCCCTGCCGCAAGGCCGACTTAGGATATTGTCTCTGCTTGTATACACACATCACAATTAAGGAGGCAATTAAGGGTCATTCCCACTCCTATACCCTAGATTGCCCCTACAGCAGGCAAGTGGGTAGCCGCCTTTATGGAAAGTGACAACTACTAAATTCATAAAAAAAACACTAAAAGTCGTTTTGAATTTAACTTTATCCTAGAAAGTTCTTTAGTTATTACCCTTTGCAACGATGCATGACATAAGAAGTGGCGGTGGTTAAAATAAGAGATAGATGTTTGCTGAGTTCAAGATCAAGGAAACACTTTTTTTATATTATTTTGTTTTTAATTAATTTAAATTACAAAATTTGTTCGAATTGACCACCTCCACACCTGATACATGTACGGCACTTTTTGTGATTTCCGTGGATGTTGTTGAAAGTCGTATTTGAATTTTCATTTTTCAAATACGGTGTTTATTTATCACATTAAAGCACAAGTTAATTTATGGTATTACAATCACAAACAAAAAGTGATGACAATTTAAAAGCGAGATTTTGGGTGATTTTCAAAAAAACCTAAAAATTCCACATAATCACATGTTCCTGTAGCATATATCAATACAAAATTTCAATCCTCACGTGGAACAGTCTCTAAAAATTAAAGAAAAGTTCTTTGACAAGCAGACATAGAGACACAGACACCGAGTTAATTTTACAAGTGATCCAATTTTGCTAGTTTTGTCAAAGAACAGTAATTAATGATATTGTTAAATTGAAACGCGAGCAAATCCGCGGGTAGACAGCTATTGTAAGACATTTGTAAAGCATTGCTCGGTGGTTGGACTTTTTTTGTCTAAAAATACACCTTAAGAACACAGTAGTGCACCCATTTCTGTAATCTTAAGGTAGTTTCAATTGTAGTTTTTAGAGTTCCATCTTAGGTCCTCAGCAGATTTTTTTGAAGTTGGTTGTTTGTAAATGGGCTGCAGTAGCCACTTATCATCAGGTGGACTATCAGCTCGTTTGTCACTTCAGCTTTCAGAGATGACTCCGTGGCGCAGTGGCTTAGCAGTGAGTGGCTGCGCTGGGGGTCGCGGGTTCAAATCCCGCACGGAACAAGTATTTGTATGGCCTACAAATAGTTGTTCCGGGTCTGGATGTTTGTCCTTGTACAATTTATGTTTGTAAACTGCCCCCACGATACAGGAGAAAAACCTAGTGTAGGGAAAACGTTTTATAAATTTAAGAAATAAAATAAAATAAGAAAGCTTATTAAAATAAAGTTGATCGAATAAAGCCAGCAGCTTTGATTATACAATTAATAACGAATTTACTAAGCGTTTCATTAAATACACCAAACAACACAGAACTCTGGGTTCAGTAATAAACTACGATACGAGCTGATAACGATTAAAACTTACTCTCAATAAATTGCTATAAAATTTGCTAGCTATAAAGTTATAGGATGTTTTAGTATTATTATGGCACAAATTTTACTGAATATAGTTTTATCACGTTATATTATTTTACTATAATAAGTTTAGTAAGCTGAAGTGGAAATGGGTCGGCCAAAGAGCTCGAAGAACCGACAATGGATGGGGTAAAAGGTTCTCGAATGGCAGCCTCGTACCGGTAAGCTTAGTGTAAGGCGACCCCCCACTAGATGGAGTGACGACCTGGTAAGACACGCAGGAATTTGATGAAGTTAAGTGGCTCAGGACCATGCATTGTGGCATTAGTTGGCCTATGTTCAGCTTTGGACTTGTGAAGGGCTATAATGATGATGACGAATGATGAAAGTGTATGTTAAACATAATGTTCAATTTACACATATTATGTAAACTCATCAATTTTGTAAATATTTATCTTTTAAAGTATTTCATCGTTAACAACAGCGTTTTCGACTAAATTTGAAGGCAGCTGCGATCATTAGCATAATTTTGAGATGGTGCGTAAAACCGAGTAATTTTCGCAGTTTGATTATTCTGCAATATAACGATCGTTTTGATTGCTGCTGTTGTTTATGCTAATGGAGAAACTGTTTCTTAAATCAGAACATTTAATGCTTAACTTTGACCGGTAACTAAAAACTGATTGAAATAATACTAGTTTTAACGGAATTTATCGCGTATATTTAACTTTTTTACCCGACGTTTCGAGAGCTTTACAGCACCCATGGTCACGGGAAGGACTGAGATGTTCAACGTCCAGCTGTCATAGTTAACCGCGGTTACCATAGATTAAAATTTTAACTTTTGTTCCGATCTACACAGTATGAGCTTATGGTATCATGGAGTCTTGCAGTCGTATGCTTGGGTTGGGATTTAATTTTATTTATTATAGGATCCCAAGCAGATGGTAGCACCCAGCCATCTTCTCTATTGAAATTAGGATGTTTTTTGATTTCAATAGCCTCGCGAATCATCCATGGAAGGAATCGGTGTTCTTTAGCGAGGATTTGTGGTCTATCAAATCTGATGTAGTGACGGGGGCGATCTTGTACTTGTTGTTGTAGTCTGTGAACATGTACAAGATCGCCCCCGTCACTACATCAGATTTGATAGACCACAAATCCTCGCTAAAGAACACCGATTCCTTCCAAGGATGATTCGCGAGGCTATTGAAATCAAAAAACATCCTAATTTCAATAGAGAAGATGGCTGGGTGCTACCATCTGCTTGGGATCCTATAATAAATAAAATTAAATCCCAACCCAAGCATACAACTGCAAGACTCCATGATACCATAAGCTCATACTGTGTAGATCGGAACAAAAGTTAAAATTTTAATCTATGGTAACCGCGGTTAACTATGACAGCTGGACGTTGAACATCTCAGTCCTTCCCGTGACCATGGGTGCTGTAAAGCTCTCGAAACGTCGGGTAAAAAAGTTAAATATACGCGATAAATTCCGTTAAAACTAGTATTATTTCAATGTGTAGTGTTCGCGTAAATATAAGAAATCATTAACTAAAAACTGATTTATGAATTAGTGTTTACTGTTCAATCTACATATTGAAGGACTATTGAAGGACAAACAAGGTTTGTTAAATTAGACATTTTAATGTATGACGAAGAGCTGATCAATTATTCTTTGTTACTGTATTCTCAAACAATACGAACATAACGTTTACGACATCATAAAGTCAAGCAAGTCATTTAGTTTTTATGAAAATTATCAACAACAGCAGTTATAACTCAAATCATTATCATGAGTGTTTATATTTCTCTTGGTAACATCATCAGAGGTCACGAATGCGAAATTTTTCTAAGTCGTCTTCTTTAACCGCAGAGAGACTCGTTAATAACAAATTACGCCTATCAACATACTCGTAGAACATAATTTTTTTTTGAAGCTAAGGACTAATAACAACATTATAAATCAAATTAAATTAGGGTCTTCAGCGGCATGTAGCTCGAACGAAGCGAGAGCACGTGAGAACGCCCACGCAGAAGCACCAATTCTCACCTACTCACCTGATAGCAAGTGTAAACTGAGGCTTCTGGCTCTCTTCTACATTGTATTCCCTATGACAATAGATTACAAAGGGCAGACTTAATGCTATTTAGCATACCCTAGTCGTCAACTCAGGCCATCACAGGGACGGTGTGCTATTTTATTATTTATGTTTGCATGGTCCTTATTTATAACAAAGGAACACAAGTTGTGTCTCTAAAGGAACTTTTTCAAGAGATATGTTAATATGAGAAGGAGAAACTTGTACCCATTTTTAAACTTATTGTTTACACGGAGGAGTTGGCATAGTTGGCAAAGTCTATGTGGAATAAGAGAGCAGAAAGATGAAATTTTTTAATAATATGTGTTCCAATTACATTTAAAATAAATAAAACATTAACTACTGACATTCATGTTGCCAATGCCAAACACGTAATAGTATGTGGTCAAACAGTATAATTCAATATCTATGCGTAGAGATTGACGGCAAAGAATCAACAAATATTTACCGAAAGATTGAGTAAATGAACTGTGAATTTTGCGTTGTTGCAGATAATCCCTTTCAATAAATATTATGTGGAGTAAATTTCAAGTGTTTTAAAATATTTTGTGTTTTACATATTATGTACCATGTAAAGTAGCAGTTGTATCTAGCCTGTCACTAGTAGTTGTTAAAAGAATATAGAAGGCTAGGCCTACTATCCGCGCTTTACGAATGATTGGTGACATACTTGCTCAGTACGATGATCTTGACTTATTTGCTGATGGATTGAGTAAACTTATAAGTAAATTAAGAAATATTGTAACTGACATTACATAATTTTTTATTCCTGACATTGATTATTATAATTACTATTTTAATGATGTGTAATGTTTTGTTTGACTATTTTGGTCTTTTTGTTTTATTAATTTGACTATTTTCGTTTTAATAATTTGATTATTTTATTAATTTGATTATTTTCGTTTTATATTTTCTTATTATTTTATTTGTTCTGCAATTATTTCAACTAATTTTTTATTTTTATTTTAATTTAATGCGATTTATTTGGTAATTTAATCATGACTTAAAACAGACAATTTTAACATAATGTATCCTAATGTTGCAAGCGTGTTGGATGCTATCATCTGTTAGCTTGTAGGCATGTATGTTATAAATAAATAAATAAATATAACCGCTAGTGGTAAGTAACAAATAATGCTATTCTGCCAGAAGTTATTAGCTATTCATTTTATGTAACGCAAAATGGTAAGTAAAAAGGTATCTTTTTAATATTAGTCATTTGAATGTGTTACTTACTGTAATGGTAAGAAAGCACTCATTTTAATATACCAACTTACCTTCTAAAGGAGATATAGTGAAGTTAACTACATACTACAAATTTTTAAGATTATTAGTGATAGGTCAATGGATTATTTATATTTTTTTCGTCACTGTAACTGAATATAAGTGCTAATTATCCGGAATGTGGCCGAGAAAATTAATTTATTAGAAAGTGTCTAGTGTGCCACTAGTTATCTTCAAATAAAAAGTTTCATAAGGTTGCAAGCCGTGAATAAAAAATACCATTATTTTCTTTATAGAATAGAAATAGCAAGCGAGCGCACATAGCACATTGTAAGTAGATGCTGCGGCCCATAGACATTTACATTCATCCTTTCGAACAGATGCGTTGCCAGCTCAGAGGACTGAGATAAAAGGCGCCATTACGAGTGTAGAAAACCGGAGACTCAAGTATCTCCGGTTTTCGCACTCGCCGTATTAAACACAACAGCATTATTATGCGGTTTTCAAATTGTGAAAGCGTATTCCTACCCTAGTTGAGCCGACCCATTTGTGCGTCTACCACTCCACCACGTAAAAAAAATATTAAGGAAATAGATAACCAAGATTTTTATTTATTTAAAATCGAACGTTACCTACTCCCACCTTAGAACATTCGTAGATGCATTAAACATACATAAAATGTGAATCACACGTCCAGAGTCGGGATTCGGACTCAATCGTTTGTAAACCTTACTAACACTTGTTACCGAGAAGGATTCGAACCAACGACCCAACATCCCCGGAGCACCGGAATGTTCAAAGTACAAATTGTAAAAATGACATTTAAAAAACAGTAAAACGCTTAAAAAGTCAACATCGTGATTATAATTAATAAAATAAACCAATCAATAGTAAGTCAACACTTGTTTGTAGGCCACGCAAACACTAGCCCCCGGGTGTATTCGAATCAACAGCCCGGCATCGCCAGAGCACCGGACTATTCATAACACAAAATTAAATAACAACGATATTTTCTAGGATATAGCATTACGCCTAAAAACCCAATAACTTCATTATAATTACTCAAACAAACGAATATAGTAAGTCGTTTCAAAATAAACCAAAACCTTGACATGTATATAAAATAGAATTTATCAGATTATAATACATGAAGGGAAAATATTTTTGCATTATAGAAGGAAATACTATGTTCCCTAACCGACACATATTGCATGACAAACGCTCCTAATGCCAGTATTTTTGTTTATTACGAGTTTAAAATATTAATCAGCTGATCTCAGTCTATTCTAAACCGAAATATCACCACATTTTAATACGCAATACGAATCTGAACTACAATAAAATAAAAGGGATCACGCAATCACATATTTTATATAATATTACCGGTTTTGGATCGCTAGGGAGACCTCCGTTACACAACCACGCTCTTACAGGAAGGACAACGAAATTATATTACATTATAACGCTGGGGTGTTTAGAGTTCTGAGTCACGTTACTGATGTAAAGAGGCATTCAATTTTGACGCGAATTCTATAAAAAAAAAAAAATTTTGACGCGTATATTTAGATTGAAAAGATATTCGTATAGGCACTCACTAGGGGCCATTCATTAATTAAGTAAGGATGATTTTGGCGATTTTTGATCTATCACCACCCCAATGTTAGGGTATATAAAATTTCTCGAACCGCTCTTCTTACGTGAGATTCTATCTCGTTTAGCAGAATATTAAAATTTTAGAAAAAGTTTATTGCACTAAAAATTTTAGTTTTATATTTTATTTGTTTATAAATATATATAAATAAATATATATATATATATATATATATATATATATATATATATATATATATATATATATATATATATTGGAAGCTAACAAATTGACTCTGTTTTTTTTAAATTTCTACTTTTTTAGGGTTCCGTAGTCAACTAGGAACCCTTATAGTTTCGCCATGTCTGTCTGTCCGTCTGTCCGTCCTCGCTTAATCTCTGTGACCGTTAGCACTAGAAAGCTGAAATTTGGTACCAATATGTGTACCAATCACGCCGACAAAGTGGTAAAATAAAAATTGGAAAAAATGTTTTATTAGGGTAGCCCCCCCTATATGTAAAGTGGGAAGTGATTTTTTTTTTAATTTCAAACCTAACGTGTGATATGTTGCTGGAAAGGTATTTAAAAATGAATAGAGGTTTACAAAAATCATTTTTTGATAATGTCAATAATTTCGGAAATAATCGCTCCAAAAGTAAAAAACAATGTGTCCCCCCCCCCCCCTCTAACTTTTGAACCATAAGTTTAGAAAATATGAAAAAAATCTGAAAAGTAGAACTTTATAAGGACTTTCTAGGAAAATCATTTTGAACTTGGATGAAAACAACAGTACCCACTACCGGGAGCAGTTGCAGGAGCGCGGAGCGCTACTGGAGCGCGAACATAATGGATACCCACCTTTAAACTCATAAGTGGGAACACTTATTGTGACGGACGGGAAACTACGGAACCCTACACTGAGGGTGGCCCGACACGCTCTTGGCCGGTTTTTGATGTATGTTACGCGATATGTGTTTGTTAATTGTTGTGTGCCGATTTGGTTCCACAAAACATTTCTATTCCTAAAGATACAAAAATTGTTCTCAGGGGTAAAGAATATTTAACTATTATTTAGTAGTAAAAGCCGACTTCAAACAACTAAACGAATATTAAACTAATTCCATATTCTGAAGTCGCGGCTTTAATTCCTCTATACAATATGTCTCTGCATCCTAAACTTTTTAAAACAATACAACAGTTAAAGCAATTTCAAGTTCCCTCGGGGGTTTTGTTCCAGAGAAAGGCCCGGTTGAATATAAAGTCCTTTTGAAATATTTATCTATATAATATTTTAAAATAAAAAACAGCGTTATTTTGCTCATAGCATGCACACCACTTTATTACTTTAGTATTATATTTAGTTTCTTATTTACGTTATGAATTGGTTTCGTATTCTGATAAAATTGTTTTTTTGGACAAATACAATTTTACCTTACTATCACTGCAGCCCAGGTAGCCCAGCACAAGTACACTGCTGAAGATAAGTCCCCCATAAATTGCCACAAAGCACGTTCCTGAGCCACTTGCATCCCTCTGCTACCAACGTGTGTTGTTTAATCAAGTGGCTGGTCGCCCTACGTTTCGTTTGCCATTACGAGGCTGCCACACGAAAAC
This sequence comes from Parnassius smintheus behrii, assembly GCA_036936625.1. Classification (NCBI taxonomy): domain Eukaryota; kingdom Metazoa; phylum Arthropoda; class Insecta; order Lepidoptera; family Papilionidae; genus Parnassius; species Parnassius smintheus. The sequence continues at coordinate 42,319,385 of JAUPFT010000001.1, read as the reverse complement.
CTTTATTTCCCGTAGGTTGCCGGTTCTTCCAGGCATATGGCCGGACTATTGCCACTTCAGATAACTGATTCTCTAAATGTACTATTTATATTTTTTAATACATTTTGTTAATTTAAGCTATAACGTATGATTATGTATTAAGCTCAATAATCTTTCTGTTTAGGTTACGGACAGTAGATCGAAGTGTCGTACCTTCCAATTCATAATTTTATTACTATCGTATACTACTACTTATTATCGTATAAAATTGTATAATCAAAATTCTACAAAACAGTTCTACAAAACAGTGACGATATATATATATATATATATATATATATATATATATATATATATATATATATATATATATATATATATATATATATATATATATATTATATCACTGTTTTGTAGACAGGGCGAATATTAATCACATTCGTTTTATTTTCTGTTCGCCGTTAGTATAAATCGATTAAAAATGACTCAGGGAAACGTTCTGTTACGAAAAAGAAAATCATAGAAAAATGGCTTATTCACCCTTTCTACAAACCAGTAACGATATATATATATATATATATATATATATCTATATATATATATATATATATATATATATATATATATATATATATATATATATTATTTTGATTATACAATTTTATTGATATAGGTTACCATTGAATTATTATTGGACAACTAGATGAGATATTATCTAGTCTTTTGCATGTAATTATTATAATTAAAAGTAAGTTTTTAAATAATCTTAAAGTGTGCAAACATAAATCAGTTAAACAATCTACAAACGAATAATAAAAACAAACATAAACATTAACATACATAAACACTCACGCCTGTTACCCAGAGGGGTAGGCAGAGACTACGGACTTCCATTTGACACGATCCTGACATACCTCTCGCCTCCTTTACATCCATATACGTAGGCGGTCCCATAATGAATTGGCCTAACTATGAACCAATGAAGGTAATGAAACGAAACCAATTTTATTTTTCAATATAATCACCATGAATACTAACACACTTCTGACATCTGTGAATCAACATCTCTAAACCTTTATAAAAATAATCACATTTTTTATCCTCAAAATGACTGAAGACTTTTCATCGCTTGAAAATTTTCTTCCTCTTAAGTCCCGCTTTAAATTTGGAAATAAATAATAGTCGAACGGGGCCATGTCTGGACTGTAAGGTGGATGTTGAACTTCTGTGAACCCGCATTGACGAACTGCATCCTTCGAAACACCAGCGGTATGAACAGGGGCGTTGTCATGGAGCAACAGGACACCTTTAGACAGCTTGCCTCTTCGTTTTTCCTTTATCTTGTCTCGTAATTTATATATTAAAGAAGCATAATATTCGCCGTTCATGACTGTATTACGTTCTTTAAAATCCACCATCAAAATGCCTTGATAATCCCAAAATATTGTGCACATCAGTTTTTTAGTCGATTGTTGCACCTTTGTCTTTCTAGGGGGCTTTTCACCCTTATAACGCCATTCCATTGACTCGCGCTTGCTTTGTGGATCATAATACAAGATCATAGTTTCATCACCAGTCACTAGCCGCTCGATCACAGTCTTTGGATTTTCGCCACAAAGATCCAAAAACGCACTCTTTCCTGTCTCTGTACCGCTGAAAGAAGTTTCGGTACCCATCTTGCACTAACTTTTTTCATGTGAAGATGTTCATGGATCGCGTGATGAACGGTACTTTTAGAGAGCCCAAGCCTTGCTGCAATTTCTCTAATCTTCAAACGGCGGTCACTCTGAACCTCCTCTTCGATAAGAGCAATCGTTTCGGGAGTGAGCACTTCCACAGGTCGACCGTCGTGGCCACAGTCTTCGACGGTTTCTCTCCCGAGGCGAAACTCTTTCACCCAATTTTTCACTGTGCTATAGGAGGGGGCAGACTCCTTATACACGCCATCCAATCATTCCATTATTTTGGCAGGGGATAAACCTTCTTTAAACAGAAACTTTACGACACTTCGATACTTAGTTTTCGACATTTTGAAAAAATACGCGACTCTGGTTAATCAATTGCCTGTTAAACTAAGACTAAGCATTTCATGTCGATGCATGTTTCTTATATTAAGTGCACGATAAACGTACTATTTAATGCAACACAACATGTAGCGACATGTCGCGTTGAACTATATCAGGCCAGTTCATTATGGGACCACCTGGTATCTACGCAAACATGCTCGTCGGTTAAGGGTACTTCTAACGTGGCCCAGTTTCAAAATATCGCCAATTTGGTCGATAAACTTTTCTCTAGGGCGTCCCTTTCCAACTCTGCCGTTCACGTCTGCCATATAAATTTGCTTTGTCACTCTTTCCTCATTCATTCTTTGTACATGACCAAACCACCGAAGGATTCCTTTCTTAATCCTGGTCACAACATCATCTTGTATACCACATTTATCTCTTATCACGCAATTTCTCACCCTGTCATTCAGATTCAACCCTAGCATATTCCTTAAAGACCGCATTTCTACAGCATTTATTCTACTTTCGTGCTTCTTCTGCCACACCCAGCTTTCACTGCCATACATTAAAGTAGGGACTAACACAGCATTATGAATTACCATACGTGCCTTTTTTGACACATTCTGGTTCTTCATAATAGAGTGTAGTGCCCCATTCACTCTATTCTCTGCATTTACTCGTCGTTCTATATCCTTATCATATCTACCATCCCTGCCAAATACACATCCCAAATACACAAACTCATCCACTTGCTCAATTAACTCTCCTTCTATTCTTATTTCACATACCGTTTTGCTTTCTTCTCTTTCAAAAACCATCACTTTCGTCTTACTTGCGTTCACTTTCATTCCCCTTTCTTTTAATTCCCAGTTCATTAATGTAACCATCATTTGTAACTCAGATGCCGATGACACAAATATGACTTGATCATCGGCATACAAAAAGCATTTGACGGTTAACTCGCCCATTCTCAACCCACATTCTTCATCTTTCAAAGTTTGCAAACACCTGTCCATAAATAGGTTGAACAGCCAAGGGGAAGCTACACAGCCCTGTCTGACACTTTTTTGGATGCCAAACCAGTCCGAGTAGACCCCATTGATCCTGACACAAGCACTAGAGTCCCTACAAAGAGACCTTAATGCCTGTATCAAACCAGCGCCCAACCCATATGAGTTCAGTGTTTGCCATGACACATTCCTGTCCACTCTGTCAACAAATAATACTTTTAAACTAATGATCGACTTGTTTTAAATCAACCCTAAAGAAAATAAATCACACGGTAAAAGCTAGATCGATTCAGATCATTTTTGCTATTTTTGATTGAAAATAAACGAATCAATTTTGATATTTCAAATAATTAAAGTAAGATTAATATGCGGAAAAAATGTACTATAATTATTATTTATAACATTTAAATTAGTAAGAATGAAGACTTTAAATTTTTTAATTTTAATAAACAATATTGTTTAAATAAGATGTTAATCGAAGTGTATATTATAAAAGAAAGAAAACCATTCGGCGTCAGAAATGGAACTAGATTTCTAATATTAAATTTTTCTTACTAAATAGTACGTATGAATGGGTTTTAACCCCTCCCCTCCTCCCAAGATTAGGGTTATGTAGAGATTTTTAACAGCCCCTCCCACTCGGGACCCTTACGTAATTAAAGAATAGTCCCTCAGGGTATTTATAAGCAAGACATGCTTATTTATACTCTAATGTATACTATAAATTTTGGACTATCGATTTTCATTCTTTATTATCTCTTCTTTGATGGATCCGTAACATTCCACAGCTTGACAGGGCGCTTTCATTATAAGACGGATTCATGCAAATTGCTGACTGACGGATAAAGGCTGGTGACATTAATGTCGATAAGAATACATTTCAGTATGTAAGGGACACCGTCCATAACAGATAATCTATTGGAAAACCTAGGGGAAATGAACCCGTAAATATTTCTATCCAACAAACAAATGTCTTTATTTTCATCAGCATCATTTTACAGCCCTTCACAAATCCACGGTTTACATAAGCCAAGGTAAAGCCTGAGGTGCCTACCTGCACCCATCTACTTCCTGCATGTCACCACTCTATCTAGTGGATGGCCGTCCCACCCTTCGCCTATCGGACCGAGGCTGTCACTCGAAACCTTTCTTGTTTCTTTATTTTATAGACTATCTAATAAGTTTATCATATGAAGGGCATGTTGGTAGATGACGTTTCTTAACCTTTGTTTATTGTTATTTTTGAATCAACTTTTACGATTGAAAGGCATTAGAGTCAATCTGTCAAATCGATTCAAAGGCATAACCAATGCGATTCAAAAAATAGACTCAAAGTAAAAATAATGCATCCGCATGACTAACCAACATCCATGGTAGATACATATGTCAACGTCAAAACAAAACATTGTATTTACGAAAGTTTCGAAACGACGATTAAACAGTTGTAGGACCACGCGGCAGCGTTTGCCGTTGCATTTATGGACCGACTCGAACCGGGGTGGTACCACGACCTCACAGAAGACCAGTGTGAAGTAGAAGCTCTGCTCCTGCATTTCATGTGGTGAGTGCAGGTGACCGGAGGTCCAATTCCCCCGCCCCTTAACATGGTAGCCGAGTAAAATAGACAGTACCCCAAGAGGGTACCAGCACTCCTCTTGACGGAGAACCCCTTGCTAAGCATTCACGCTCAAGCTACCCTACTCTTACTGAGCATGGGTGCTCAGGTTACTCCGCGTGTTCTGGGAGGGTGGCGAAATTCCGCTCGGAACTTCATTAAAACTTTAACGCCGTCTACTACCGTCTGCAAATGGGGAAGCCGGCTTTGCTCTTTCTAACTGAGACACAGGTGTCCTCCAGCTGATATTTCGTATCACTCCTACCCGGGGTAGAACTTAAAACACTCCTTTATGCCCCGGGCTAGAGTTTGCGTGTACGTCAGAGAGGACATCTGTTTTCGACGCCTCGGCAGTATTGAAGGTAATGGACCTGTCCATCCTATGGATGCGGGTAGACAGCGACGACCATCCCCACGTGTACGAGTGCCTGTATAGATCCCATAGCGATAATGCCGACACAGATCACTCGTCGACCACATCCAAATAGCTGCCGACTCCGCTCTACAACAGGTCTCATCCATCCATCATGATACTTGATGATTTCAACGCTTACCTGGCGCCTACGCTTGAATGGCTTGGTTCGTTACCGAACTGCAAAATTATCACTTATGCAGATGATACAGCGTTGATTGTGCATGGTGAGGATTGGGCTCGGGCTCAACAATACACTGAAAAAGCCCTCACTGAGGTAATGAGATGTTTGGACGAAAATTTGCTTACGTTAAACTTAAAAAAGACCAAATACATAACTTTCACCCCACGGGCCAATACTCAACCATCCATTGACTTTTGTATAAGGGCACACACTTGTGATAGAATAAATAGTTGCTGCGACTGTCCTCAGTTATCACCAACACATAGCTTAAAATATCTCGGTCTGATTCTAGATAATCATCTTAATTGGTCATTACACGTTAAATCATTAACAGCCCGAATAAGAAAATTAATTCCTATCTTTTACCTACTTAGAAAATCTGCTGACACGCTAATGTGTCCCAACCACCCAATTTCATTCCTGCTATGTATTTATTGTATTCGTGATATTTTATCTTTCAGCTTTAATTAATTTGCGCCTGATATAATTTCCACTAATTAACTATTATGCTATGAGCATGTAAGCTGTAAACTACCATACTGCCTTGTTGAATAAGGCAATTATTGAAAAAATGTGTACACTTCATATTCGAAAATAAAACATCTCCTTTATCCGAAAAGTCTAAATTCAGATTCCACGTATATAGGAAAACTATGGAAGGGGACAACATGGCTAGTGTAAGAGATGCCGGTTGGTACATCTTTGAGAAGGCCTATGTCCAACAAAACAATTATGATAATGATAATGACTATGATAATAATAATGGTGATGATATAATCAAAATTAGCTAAGCGTTTAAAGCTGCTTTAACGGAGTAGTACACGATAGTAATAAAATTATGAATTGGAACGCAGGACACTTCGATCTACTGTCCGTAACCTAAACAGAAAGATTATTGAGCTTAAAACATAATCATACGTTATAGCTTAAATTAACAAAATGTATTAAAAAATATAAATAGTACATTAAGCGAATCAATAATCTGAAGTGGCAATAGTCCGGCCATATGCCTGGAAGAACCGGCAACCTACGGGAAATAAAGGTTTTCGTGTGGCAGCCTCGTAATGGCAAACGAAACGTCAGGCGACCAGCCACTTGATTAAACAACACACGTTAGTAGCAGAGGGATGCAAGTGGCTCAGGAACGTGCTTTGTGGCAATTTATGGGGGACTTATCTTCAGCAGTGTACTTGTGCTGGGCTACCTGGGCTGCAGTGATAGTAAGGTAAAATTGTATTTTTTCAAAAAAACAATTTTATCAGAATACGAAACCAATTCATTACGTAAATAAGAAACTAAATATAATACTAAAGTAATAAAGTGGTGTGCATGCTATGAGCAAAATAACGCTGTTTTTTATTTTAAAATATTATATAGATAAATATTTCAAAAGGACTTTATATTCAACCGGGCCTTTCTCTGGAACAAAACCCCCGAGGGAACTTGAAATTGTTTTAACTGTTGTATTGTTTTAAAAAGTTTAGGATGCAGAGACATATTGTATAGAGGAATTAAAGCCGCGACTTCAGAATATGGAATTAGTTTAATATTCGTTTAGTTGTTTGAAGTCGGCTTTTACTACTAAATAATAGTTAAATATTCTTTACCCCTGAGAACAAATCAATGAATATCATTACTTCAATGACTCGAAAATCCCTATTTTTGCATCTTTAGGAATAGAAATGTTTTGTGGAACCAAATCGGCACACAACAATTTACAAACACATATCGCGTAACATACATTAAAAAAGTAGAAATTTAAAAAAAAAACAGAGTCAATTTGTTAGCTTCCTCCTTTTTTGAAGTCGGCACAATACGGCACAATATAGAAATCAGATAACATGAACAGAAAGTAATGATAAACTGATCGCGTACTAATAACTTCAAATGATATTTTCAATTTACCAACGATTTGTTAATATTATTAAAGCTTTTTCGAAAATAAAACCTTCATAATAAACTTGTATAAAATGAAGGTAATAATAAACTTAGCAACTAGATTAAAGTTTAGTTCTGAGCATAAGCTGTTATCTTTTCTGCGACTAAACCGTCCGAACTTTAGTTTAACCACAAACTAACGCGAATAGCCTCTTTTCATCTAAATTTGCTCCCAATTCGACTAGGCAGGAATACTCGATTATTTTGTCTTTTATAGCATACTGAGCAATCCATACTTTCCCATATATCAAAAGAAACGAGTTTTGAGAAGGGGTCTGCATAGTACACCCGGAGTATGAGTGAAGGAAAATCATGTTAACTTTTAAGTTCATATTTTTAGTTTAGTACTAGTTCTATTTCGTTTCTGTCCATGTAGCTTATAGAAGTCTCCACCGCCCAACATAACGAGATATTGAAAGCAAGAATTAATGTATAACAGTATTAATTTATGTAGTTATTAATATAGTATTATTATAGTAAAATATATTAAGACTTCATTTACCACGTGGAGAGCTCCAAGGAATTGTTCATTTTAATTCAAGCCACTATTTGGAATGTTCCAACATCATACATTACGACAAAACTCGGTAACTATCAACACCATCTTAATACTTGGCGGAGCACCAGTGTGCGATTTACTAGAAGTTTTCTTCCTCTCAAGACTTCTTTGAGGAATAAGCTGCTACCCGCGATTTTTCACGACCTGCACGGCTTAGCGGACTTCAAGAAACGAGCTTACTCCTATTTAAACGGCCGTAAACACATCTGCAATTTCCGTGGTGTTGCAGTTGTTCATCATGGGCGGCGGTTGACAATTGCCAGCTTGTCACTCAGGTGAACCGCATGCTCATTTACCACGTTTTTAAAAAAAAAACAAATTCCTGACATTATACCACATAATGATTAAAATATTATTATAAACTATTTATGAATTGGTAACACTGATGTATACACCGATGTTGAATTTTATTTTCTTTCTATATGGATGTGCTGAAAGATATTTCACTAAAGTATAGAATAAGAATTCCTAATACATTTTACTAGTATTATCAAACGTGACGTAAAGATTCTATCACTACCTATCGGAAGTCATAAGATATTTCCTTTTCATAGTCGCGCCTTACGAGCTAACGACAAACACTAGAGGAAATTGGTATATGGTTTCTCTAACATCACCACTACACCGTAACATCTCATAAACGAAGATATTTTTCATGAGCATGTGTTTAAACAAAGTATCTAAAAAAATCCAAATTATTTAATTATTACATTTTGTACGACATAATCCCTACAGGCTACTCGTTAGAATTTTATAAAACGTCAGAAATTTCACAAAGGAGTTGACAAACGCAATACAAAGAAACTTACAATTCACAAAGCAATGCTCCGTGAAATGAAATATAAGCTCCGTTTTTTATTTGATAATATTATGTTCATTGAATACAAATACTGAACAACCGCGGAACTGCAGTATTAAATATTGTGATGGCAGAGTTTACCAAGGCTTAAAAGTAAAATAAAACGCGTAAAAGTGTTAAAAATTATTTTTATTTTATTTAATCACATTATTATAAAACAGCCCGTCGAAAACTAACTAGTTTTATTTTCGTAAATATATACAGCCTACCTAGGCCTATGTTCAGCACTGGACTTGTGAAGGGCTGTAATGATGATAATGATGATACAGCCTACGTAGTACAATAGACCTTCCAAGACATTCATGTAAAGAGCTTAATCCTTTTTAAAAGGCCGGCAACGCACTTACGATTCTCTTGGTGTTGCAGTTGTTCATGAGTGGCGGTATTCATTTATCAACAGGTGAACAACAAGGTCGTTTACTCTCTCCTCTTAAAGTTTTAACTTTTGACGTGGTAGAGTCATGCTACAGCTATGTTATTATGTTTGTAGCAAGAATGGGTCGGGATGACCGGGATGGGACCACGTTAACACAGAATACCAGCGTCAAATAGCAGCTATTGTGTTTCGTATGGTAGAGGTAGGGAACCGCCAACCCCTTTTTACTGGAAACGAGGCATTCCATCTTAGTAGTCGTCAGGAGTGAAGACGCATTTGCATTTTGAATTTTAATTGAGGATAAATGTTGATGTCTATGGGCCCACTTACCATCAGGTGAACTGTGAGGTCGTTTGTCAACCTTATTCTATAAAAAGTTAACAGCTCTTAAACATCACTCTGCTCATCACTTCTAGAGGGCCATCAAGCTAAAACACCAAAAAAATAATAGACTTAAAACAGAGCTAATTTCTGGAAGACATGTCGCAGAAGAACCCAAAAACTCTCCGAACACACTCTTATTCTCACGGCTGTTAAAAAAGGAAGTTGCAACCATCAGCAGATAAGACAACATACAGGCAGCTGAACAGCCATCTCCGTTACAGCCCATAGTCCACTGCTGAACATAGGCCTCCTCCATAGATTGCCATATAGGGGCGATATTTACCATTGATGCCACGCCCGAAAGCGGGTTGGTAACCGTAGTTTTTTTATTTTTAGTCGTTATTAGGAAGACGCTACTGTCCGTCTCCTGATTTGTTTCCTCTGTCGCTTCTTACGACAACCCTTGAAATGATATAGTGTAGTAGTTATTCTTACACAGCTACTACGTGGCTACGTCTGAAGAACACGTCTGAAAGACAGATCTCCAAATGTATGCGGCGAGACTTAAGCAACTCGCAACTCTTTTTTTTCTCCGGTTCTCTACACTCACCATACGAAAAACACAGCACCATCAAGCTGCTATTTTACGCTGGTATTCCATGTATTCTTTAGTACAGCTCGTATTGATAAAGAGATTGTACGGAACCAAGGTTCCAACGTTGTCACATGTATATATATATATATATATATATATATATATATATATATATATATATATATATATATATATATATATATATATATATATATATATATGTTATAGATTCTGTTGTACACGTCACCGTTGAAGCCACACGCAAGTGTAAGTGTACAATCCAAAAGCAAGTCTCATTCCACTATTCGGACGACAGTCTGAGCGCGATAGGAATGGCTCTTCAGCACCTTAAATACGACAAAACCCCGGGTGAGGGTGAAAATTTAGCTTTCGAAAGTGGGTACAATAACCAGTATTAAAAGTCCTCCATTGCGACACTACTCCACAGACATGGTACAGAAATGTAGTCTCGAACGCCGAGTTGACGACTTTCAGACTACCGAAAAAACCGGTTTCTGAAAAACACACCCTTCGTAAATTTGTACTGAAGATCTAAAAAGTACAATCTGCCACATTGTCTTGCGAATGTGGTCTATGCCCTTGGTTACTGTCGAAATTTGGGCGATGATGCATTCGCTTTGGCAGTGCCAAGTTTAATGGCGTATATTGAAGTGCTGAAGTGTTTGTACAGAAGGGCTATGATAGGGCTCTAATTAGAGTGGCGATCTGGTTTTAGCTACAGGAAGTCGATGGATGCAGGTAGCTCATAACCGTGCTTTGTAGCATTCTTTTGGGAAGGCCTATGTTCATCAATGGACAGCATCCACTTACCATCAGGTGGACTGAGTGCTCGTTTTTTACCCTTATTCCATAAAAAAATCCTCTTTATCATTATATTTTAGAAAAGTACAGTGTGGTGACGGATGATTGATTTTATGCATATTTTACTCAGCAGAATCTGCGGTGTGCTAATCTAATAAAAAATGAATATTCACTTTAGATTTTTTTAATTTGTTAATATAAACGTATTAGTTTCACAGATCACTACTCCGTCGTCTTTCGTCGTCATTCAAGGCTTTTGTATTTGCAGAGCATACATCGTCTCCCTACATATGAAAAAAGTTCCGGTACACGTAGAGCGTTCAGACAAGTATTCTCTAAAGAAAAGAATGACCCGATTTTCTCCGACCCGAAGGGCGATCAGCGCTATCTACAGTAGATTATGTGATTGAAGTACTATAACGAGTTTTTATCTCACACTTATCAAATCATTTTACTTTAAGAACCGAATATTGATATCGACCTTTTCACCAAGCTCATCATTTAGTATTTTATTAACTTATTTATGTAATGTGTTTACATAAATTACAAGACTGAATTATACACAAAGATCTAATACAAAGGTACTACTTATTCCATAATACATATAGTGAAATGTTTTCCAGTAGACTTATACAGAAAAATATATATAAGTAAGGCAAACCGCTTATATATGTAATAATTACATATATTATACTGTTTAAGAACAAATAGTAATTTAATACAAATCATTTAATTAGAAACATGGAAAGTAGTTATCCCTTACTTCCGGTGAGCCGCATGCTTGTTTGATAAGATAAGATAAGATAAGATATTTTTATTTACTCAAACATGTGTGAGATATACAATGCATGGGCAGAGATATGTTCTTGGTGTTAGTGTTGTTAGTGTCAACATGTCTTACCGACATATTCGGTGTGTAAAATTTAAAGTGATTAGGTTATTAATTTTCATTTAACATTGGCAAAGTCTATCAATATACAAAGTCAGCGAGATTATTACTTACAACAGTCACAATTAAAAATATATGTATGTATAAGGCAATTATATAATGTCAAAATTTATCATTGAGAAAGTCCGTTACAGTGTAGTAGCATTTTTCAATTAGAAGTTTTTTGAATTTATTTTTAAAAAGATTGCTGTTCAATGATTTATACATCTGAGGAATTTTATTATAGATTTTAGGAGCCATGCATACTACACTCTTTCTTAGCAGAGCCGTTTTTGCTTGTTGCAAATACAATTTACTTCCGTCACGACGGTTGCGCTTTACTTTATCAGTTAACCGTGGAAATAGGTTGGGATTGGCCCTGACAAAGAGAGCCGTCTCCATTATGTATAAGGACGGAAGTGTAAGAATTCTATGTTTAACAAAATACGGCGCACAACTATCGGTAGCCTGAAGACCAAACATTGCACGGATACATCTTTTCTGACTTTTAAATGCTACTTCTCTGTCAGTTGAGTTACCCCAGAAAATAATTCCATATCTAAGGACAGATTCGACTATCCCATAATAAGCTGTTAGAAGTGCGTCAATGTTAACTGTAGCAGAAAGTCTAAACAGGGCATAAGCCGAACTACTTATTTTTTTATTTAGTTCTAGTATATGGGCTTTCCAATTTAGTTTTTGGTCAATTAGTAAGCCGAGAAATCTGGTTGTATCTACTTCAGCAATAACAGTATCGTTGTATTTTACTTTAATATTAGATGGGGTGATTGGTCTTTGGCTAAAATGCATAATGTGTGTCTTATTTAGGTTAATTTTCAAATTATTATTATTTAGCCATGTTATTATTGATATTAATGATTCATTTATGTCATTTTTATAAGAAAAGACGTCATCACAGTTAATAGTTATAGTACTATCGTCGGCAAATAAGGTCATAGGTTGCTTAGTGGCATTTGGGAGGTCATTTACATATACTATAAATAAGAGAGGCCCTAAGACACTGCCCTGTGGGACACCGTATTTTACCAAACGCTCTGTCGATGAGCTTATGTTCTCAGATTTGGTCCTTACATTTAACCCACATATTTCCGTTTTTTGACGACGGTTATTTAGATAAGACTGGAACAAACTCAATACATTGCCCCTAATACCATATGCCTCGAGTTTGTGAATTAAAATATTATGGTCAACATAGTCAAAAGCATGAGTCATATCACAGTATAGTGAACATACCGGTGTTCTGTTGTCAACGTGTGTTATTACATTTTTATAAAAATCATAGAGTGCCATATTTATTGTTTTATTTTTGCGAAATCCTTTTTGTTCCCTACACAAAATGTCATTTTTTTCCAAATAATCATTAAGTTCATTATAAAGATATTTTTCAAATATTTTAGAGAATATTGATATTAAGGCTATAGGTCTATAACATTCCATTGATTCTTTGTCAGCTTTTTTAAATACAGGTTTCACGATGGTGACTTTAAGTTCATCGGGAAAAATACCCCTTTCTATGCTCAGGTTCATGATATAGCTCAGGTGATGGCAAATTTCTTTATTTACGGACTTGATTATTTTAGTAGCAATGCCGTCATGCCCTACGCTACTTGTGTTTCTCATATTTTTGATAATATTAAATATATGTAGTGGTAGACTTGGAGCCAAAAACATAGAGCCGAGCATGCGTCTGAGGTTTCTATCAATATTTTTTCCACATCCTTCTAATGGTTTAATTTTGTCAATAAAGTAGTTGTTAAATGCCTCAGCAATTTGTTCAGAATTAGTTATATGCTCTTTGCCTACCCTTATTTTTGATATAGACTGAGTGGGTAAATTTAATCTCGATTTATTAATAATTTGCCATGTTGTTTTAGACTTATTGTCACTTGTTTTTATTTTGTAATTATTTTGGGCTCGTTTAGTCAGATATATAATTTTTTTAAATAGTTTTGCATACTTTTTGTAGTTAAGTTTATTAGCACTAGTTGGTGATTTTCTATATTTCCACAATAAAGCTCTTTTCTTTTTGCTACAAATTTTTAGTCCATGCGATATCCATTTTGGTTTATAAGTTACTTTTATTTTAATTTGTTTTAATGGGAAACATAAGTTATAGAAAAGTCTATATTCTAGCAAAAAACAATTATATGCCAAGTTTGGGTCATTAATAGTATACATTTCAGAAAAGGATAGGTTTCCTATGCACATTTTAAATTTTTGTATGTTGTCTTTACTGTAATCTCGTATTGTTTTGTACCAGTGTTTTAGTTTAATTATTTTTTTAACCGGGAGTTTTATTAATTGTGCAGTATGGTCAGACAAGCCAAATTCCAACACTTCAGTCCTACATGCCTTTCCACAGTTATGTGCAAAGTTATCTATACAAGTTTTGCTACTAAGTCTAGTCGGTTGTTTAAGAGCTAATTCAAAATTATAGTTTAATAGTAAACATTCTAGGTTAGACGTTATATTATTATTTTTTAACATGTCAATGTTGAAATCACCAGCAATTAGTACATTATTACATTTTAATTTTGAAGTACACACTAAAAGCTTTTCTAATTTGTCAAAGAATATATCAAAATTGTTACTTCGATTCGGGACGCGATATATACATATAATTGCAATTTTATAGTCAGTTAGTTCAATGGCACAGCATTCAAATACATTTACTATTGATAACCTCTTAATTTCTAGAAGTTCTTTCCATTTGAGTCCGTTCTTAACTAAAATGCAAGCACCACCTCTGTTGATGTCCTCTCTGCTGAAGCACTCGGCCAGTATATAGTTTGGAAGATTTAAAAAATATTCAGATCCTGCTTTCATAAAATGTTCCGTAATACAAACAACGTCAACACTGCCGCCTCTTATATAAAAAAATCGTTTGTAAATGGCTAAAGAAAAGGGCACATTTCTCGTATTCCAATAAAAATAAATATTTTTGTACGTGTGTGGATTAGATAACGCTATCTCACAAAATTATGCCACAAAGTGTATGGATTAGATAATGCTATCTAATCCATACACTTTAAGAGATAATTTGGAATGAAATTAAATTAGAGAAGGTAAATATTGAAATACCTAATATAAATTCGCAATTATCCTGTTATTATTTTATTTCTTATTGAGTAATCTCTCAATAAAAATAAAATAATTAGGCCGTGAGTCTATATAGAAAAATTACTTTTGATACGTACAAAAAATAAGATAGAAGTGATTTTCTTAACGACGGCTTCTTTAATAACGTTCTAATTAGGGAAATAATAATCTCGATCACAAAATAAAGAGATTACTTTATTAAGTGCCCCAGCTAAGATCGATATAAGGTGTAGATATTGAATAAAATGATATCAATCGTACTTCATAATTATTTTAAAGACCTATCTCATGATTTATAACTCAATGTAGAACAAAGCTAAATAAATTGGTATTCCATTTAAGGGTAAACACGAAAAATACATAAATCACAAATATAATATTTTATCAGAGATCGTGAATTTTTTACCCTATTCATTTTAAAACTTTGGAAATTGATACATTAGGAATTAAAATAGACAGAACAACATTTTTAATGTCCTTGTATGTGAAAAATTCAAAACGTTTTTAACAATTTTAACAACGTCGTATCAAGTGAATATCCTCTTTCTATTTCTTGTTATTTATGTAAAGTTTTAAATAAACATGACGGAATTTCTATTTTACGGTTCATGGGAGAATTCTCTAGGAGGCAATTTCACGTAATGCTTTCCTTTGTCGTTTATTCACAAAGACGCGCACAGATGAATTTATGTATAATGTTATATTTTTACAACCCACCTACCATAACATAACGAACCTACCTCTAATAACATGATCAGAAAAATCCTGTTAGAAAAGGTTAAGGTACCAATTTTCTTTAACGTCACATTTTTATTACGCAAATCTACACGTCACGCTTAATTCTATATATTATTATAGTTATTTAATGATTTTCTCGAGGCATGGAATAAGTTTTTTTGGTAACATTTTATATATAGTAATTGCGAACCGTGTGTGAAAATCAATATATAAATTTCAATAATATAAATAATAATTTAATAAATATTAATTATAATGGACAAACTCTTTGTAGTACTAACGTGACATTCTTAGGTATAATTATTGACAAAAAATTAAAGTTTGTAAAATATGTAACAAAATAAATAGGTGCACGCTTTATAGACTTACATAAAGGCCACAAAACAAACTGCAATTATGACATATTTTGCATATATTGAGTGGGATTATAATCTGGTGTAGTCGGCCAGATGTCTCATGCCGACCTCTATTCAAGACACTGGGGACCTTAACTTCTAATATACGAGTATACACTCAAGGCACGGGCTTGAGTGTATACTCGTATATTAGAAGTTGCTACATTTGTAAAACAACACGGCAAGAGTTTTTTTTTAAACCTAATAAAGAAATGGTATCTATGAACACGAGATACCCAGATTCGCAAGTATTTAGCGAAATACTAAAAAGTAAACGCTTTCGCAAACCTTGTTACTGGATGGGTAAAATAATAATATACTTACAATAAAATACCGCAAATAATAAAAAATCTTCCTGTACAAAATTTTAAAAAATATATACCAGTGGCTTCTTCAAAATATATTTAACTCGGTGAACGAGTTTTTAAACTACAAATGACAATGTTTTTTATTATTAACTGACATTGTTTATACCTAATATTGTAAAATTGCATGCCTTATGCGCAAAGCGCGTAGCTATGTTCTACTAACGCCTAAAAATCAGAATCCAACGTTTTGTTGAACGCAATCGTATCTAACAATCATATTGAACATATAAATGATATAAAAAGCACATTGACAGAAAAATAAAAAATTGTTGAACTTATTTTTTTTTTTAATCGATTGCTATTTTTACATTAAGAAGTGGTTTTAGTGGCTTATGATGTAGATTTATCACGTCTGCATGGAGAATTTCAACATTTAAAAATATCAATTGTTTAACTCAATCTGTTTTTGAATCTCTTCATCTATCATGTGGGGATCCATGGAATGTTAATGGCTGTTTAATTTTGTTTTATTAATTATACTTAATTTTTTTGGACTGAAAAATTTTTGGTGCTTGGGCAGCCCTATAATAATATATTTTACTAAATACAGATTAGGTACTAAAGACAGACACTTTGACTTACTCCGGGCTCAGCCGCCGTCGTGAGTACTGTGTCGTTTATTTACAGAGGCTCGCGATGAAAAATATCGATCGCTGTAGAAATACAAAATATTCATAAAACCAATTTTGATACATACTTGACCAAGGTAAGATATTATTATTATTTTTATAATCACAGATTTTCATTACAATATAATGCTTCACTAAAAGTACGTAGAATTTCTATGTAATAATAGTTAAACATCTTGGACTTTATGGAGTGACCTGAAGGTGTACTTTTGGTATCTGTTACTGAAACTCCTCGAAGAGTAGAACTAGGTGTGCCCAATTCGTCTTGTTACTTATGGTGAGATCTTACCTCCGGACTTAATAGAGTTACCTGAAGGTGTACTTTGATTAATGCTAAATTAAAATACTGGTTATGACTACATAAAAAAATATTTGAAAACGAAAAATTACGAGTTAGGTAAAAAGACTAGTTTTTACGATAGTGCCTGAGTACAAATACCTAAAAATTAAAGTAATATTAAAGTTGATTTCGGATAGCTTAAAGATGATTCTGTTTAGTGTTAAAAGCAAAAATTTTGAATTAAACGTTTGAAAAAAATTTTTTGAAGAATTACTTTGCCTCTTGCCCTTGATCCTTTGACCCTGCGAAGTGATAAGGTCAAAGATGCCTACTAAATTTATTGTTTTATTGCCGTTCGTAAATTAGGTTGGATATGTTATGTTATATGTTTAATTCAAAAATTTTGTTTTTAGTTTTTGTAAAATATCAGTGCCATAGACTTGTACTCCGTTCACATATCCACCCTATTTTTTCCAGACGGTAAATAAGATCATCCACTATAGTAGTAATAGTGATGGATTGTTTGTTGTTGCCGATTTAATGATGTTTGATAATGATTGATTTTGATATGTTAAATTTTATAAAACAACATTTTCGAAGAATACATAAAGGATATCTCCATTAGGGACCTATTATGTATGTAATACGTAGTAATTGTATGTAATTTAATGTAATTTATAGTGATTTTTTTAATAATTATAAGTGGTCCCATGCCAATTTAACGAAAAGATCCAGCCTGTGTGACTACTTCAATAACATTCGAGCTTGTATTTATCATATTTCATAGTCTTCTTAATAGTCTTCCTAATTAGACTTAAAAAGTAAGAGACAAATATTAACTAAAGTGAACAAATATTTTTCATAATTGTATTATAATATATATGTATATATATATATATATATATATATATATATATATATATATATATAATACCTACTAAAATTAGAGCTTTACTACTAGGCTAGCTAGAAAGCTACTATGTGGAACTTTTTATTAAAATGGGTGTGGCAGAAGACACACGAAAGTTGAATAAATGCTGCATAAATGAGGTCTTTATGTAGTATGCTAAGGCTGAATCTGAATGACAGTGTGAGAAACTGTGTGATAAGAGAAAAACGTGGTGTGCAGGATGATGTCGTGACCAGGACTAAGAAAGGAACGCTTCAGTGGTTTGGTCATGTAGAAAGAACGAATAAAGACTGACAAAGCAAATTTATATTGCAGATGTGAACGGCAGAGTCGGGATGGGACGCCCTAGACGAAGGTTTATCGACCAAATTTGCGATATATTGAAAATGGGCCACATTAGGAATACCCTTAACTGACGAGCGTATATGCGTACATATATAGATGTAAAGGAGGCGAGAGACGTTTGTCAGGACCGTGCCAATGGAAGTCTGTAGTCTCAGCCTAACCCTCTGGGTAACATGCGTGAATGTTTATGTTTCACTTATGTAAAATTCTAACTACTTGACTCGTTTAGTGTAGCTTTTTACGTGATAGAGCCATGCTGCAGCTATATTAGTAGTATAGTTGTAGCAAGAATGGGTCGGCTCGACCAGGGAAGGACCACACTCTCACAGGATACCAGAGTGAAATAGTAGCTTAATGCTGCTGTGTTTCGTATGGTGAGTGTAGAGAACCGGAGACCCTTTTTACTGGAAACGAGGTATTCCATCTTAGTCCTCACAGGTGAAAACGCATCTGCATTTTGATTTGTAATCGGTAATAGATGTAGATGTCTATGGGCCGCAGCAACCACTTACCATCAGGTAGACTGTGTGCTCGTTTGTCACCCTATCATATAAAAAAAAGCTGGTTGAAGTTAAGTATTTAATTTATTTATTTTTAAATTATCCATTTTATTTTACTGAGCTGATATCCAGTTACGTTAATATAGTTAATAATTAACTTTGTTATGATTGAGCGAAACGATATTTTTTAGTATCGGTAACCAATTTTGTAAGTACAGAAGCGGCCCATAATTACAGTGAGGCACAGAAATATTCAGTCTAAGCTGCAGAATATACCGGATAAAAGCCATTATTAAATTAATTACGAGTATGCTTGTAGCAAATTTTGACTTCGAACCGTTTCAATAAAGACTTAATACCCATTTCTGTGTTGTAAAAGCACAATTAACATTGATGAGAATTACACAAGATTTACACACAAATTTTAATAAAAAAAATATAATTTTAAACGGTATTTGACTTACGCTAACTCAAAAAGATTTACGGTGACAATTATATTTCTCATCTAAAATATTTAAAAAAAATAATTGAATCTCCATTGACCGAGTAATTATAAAAAAAACTTTAATCAAGGAAAACTGTTTGTTTCTTGGAACACAATAGAACCCTTTTTATGCAACCTCAATACGCAGACCCTAAAGAAACATTGGAAAACACGTTAATTTACACTCACCTTTTCTTACCTTCCTTAGACTTATCGCTCTACCGGAAATAATTAAATTAAGTTATTGATATCCTCCCCACTATACCACAATCACACACAACCTCTATAATTACTCGATTATACTGATGAAAATTCGATAAGTTAGTCACGTACGAAAGACATTCTCGCTGGAAACAATCTTTGAGAGAATAACAATAAACTATACTATTATTTTCTCTTTTCCATTCTACCTGACCTATTATTTAGACAGGACAATTGAATTTATCCTATTCAATCGTCCGTATAATACCTTGATATAGCTACAGGGGATCAAATATACCTACGACCTTTAACTATATTCTACTCGTATATTGATCGCTCTTACAAACAGGCTTAAAATAATGATATTATACTGTACAACACTATATTATAGGGTAATTTACTTATTTTAGTAGCAAGCCCGTTCCGTATTTGCATTTTGCTGATAAACTCATTTTTATAAGAGAGTAACGGTAAGAAAAATGTTATGGTAATCGAATGCGTCTCAATAGTTCGGTGGTTAAGCATTTGGCTGTGGCACATGACCGCAGATTTAAATACTGTACGGAACAAGTATTTGTATTTTTTACTTACTATAAGCCAGTGCTTGATCACAATCCTTGTGATGAAGCCTGATGGTAACAAAAGCCTATACACTCTTGCCTTGATTACTTGAAAGATAGACGCCGGCTAATTATTCCAACCCTTTGCTGTACGCATTAAAAAACTCAAAGCAAAACGTTTGGTTCTAAAGCGAAGAATATCGACAACAAATGAGTGAAGACCCGCCGACCGCTAGTCATCCAATGGTGGAAAGGAGAGGAAGGAATTAAAATGTGCAATTCCTGCACACTCACCGAAATGCATCCTATAGAATACCGAGACGCTGGCTACTCTACGCCAGGATTGGTTTAAACTAAATCAAGGTCACTAATGAGCCTCTTAGAACGTCTCTCCATGAGTCCAACGCTGCCAGGTGGCATCTTGCAGCACCAGACCATATGTGACAAATAATAGTTTTTGTTTTTGTTGAAGTACAAATAATTGTTCCGGATCAGGCGGCTCATCTCTAGTAGGTTTATTTTAGGTCTTACCTCAACAATATATTATACCGCCATCTAACGGAGGTCATATGCTTTTTTTGGTAATTTCCTATAGTCGCCTCTTACGACAGCCATGTGACGGATTTTCATACCTCCCCACTACATGGCGCATGTGCAGTTTGTGTATTTAAAACACCCCACGATACAGAGGAAAACCCACGCGTGGAGGTAACATTTTATAACATGGTAAAAAAAAAAAAAAATTAACATTTTTATTTGACCGCTTCGGAATGCTTCGAATCTCTGACTGATGAACTGATCGGTAGTTGAAGATGATAATGCCCTCCTCGGTTTCAAACATGGCGTCAACTTTTGTTTCACAAAATTACAACATTACAAATAACAAAATTATTTCGGAAGCAATCAAATACGCAAGCTAATATCTTAGTGCCATACACGCTGACACTGAAGGGCTCACTCGTTTTTACCCGTGGCTTATTTAATAACTTTGTGGCATTCCTCGGGGGAGGCCTATGTTCAGCAGTAATCTTGTGAAGGGCTGTAATAATGATGATGATGAAAATAATAACGCTCATGCGATACTATATGAAGTAGGTTAGGATGCTGTATCAGAAGCGTTCCAATATTCACAAAATTGCTAGACATGAAAATTAACAATTTGTGGCCGTACACGAAGACGGGAGCCGTGGTTGCTCCGGGACTAAACCGTAACTGTTACCTTTACGGACTTTTAAAGTCCACTGATGGGTATAGGCCTCCCCCATAGATTGCCTCATAAGGGGGATATTTGCCATAGTTGCCACGCTAGGCAGGCGGGTTGGCAACCGCAATATTTTATTTTTAGTCATTATTAGGAAGACACTGGTTCCTCCAGGAACTCCTGATTTGTTTCCTCTGTCGCCTCTTACGACAACCACGGGATGATATCGGGTAATGGATATTCTTACACCATCACTACGTGGTCAAGAGGCTAAACGCTCGCCTTTACTTTGGAAGTACGCGAGCAACCCGGGTTCAATCCCCGTCGGCACAAATGAAGGAAAACATCGTGAGGAAACCTTTGAAAATTTCAAAAACAATATCTTCGAAGACATGTGTAGTTTTCCATCTTGCATCCGCGGCGGATATTTTCATGCTCTAAACAGAATAATAAGTTTTGTGAGCGACGAAGAAAAGATAAATGGAAATGTATGTAACAACAACTTAAAGGCCGTTACGCTACGTATTTATGGAAAAGGAGATCAGAAAGAAACAGACAAACATAGCAAACACTTAAAAATAAAACCCCCCTTATGTGTAGTCGGCTAATAAACCTGCCTCAAACAATGCATGAGCGAAACATCTGAAAAATTAACTCTTTTCATATAAGAAGCGACTTTTGGTTAGCAACATTTTATGTAAGCTCGAACTTCCAGCTAAAATAGAAGGAACATCACAATAAGTCAATAACATTTCTATTAGTTAAAAGTTTAATTTAAAATGTGTCAGGAAAAACGAACATAAATAACTTGAATAGATAAAATGTCTTAGACTATCCTCAATCGCTTGGATAGGATAGCACTGCTATGAACTTTGCACTGGCCTCCATCCAGATTTCAAAGTTAATTGAAATAGTATTGGAACTGCCACGCTATCATGTCACTCAATTGATTATTTCTCAAACGTGCGTTCTCAAACGAAAATTTTCATCATGGTATAATATTCTTTTGTCAATGGGTGATTAATATATCAGCATTTTAAATTAACACAGTAGCAGTCCACCGCCAAATAAAAAAAATCTCTTCTATTAATATATTCTAAATGTTGGAAGTCTCACCGCATAAGCAGTTAAACGCTCTGCGAAAACTTAGCAGGGAGCGAGAAGATGCTCTTACTAATTATACCTAATTCTTTAAGTACGGAATATTATGACGTTTTAATTCGGGTTTTACACACAAGGTAAATTTTCCTAAGTAATAAGAGTGATCTTAAATGTAAACTAACATTGGTTTCTAGCGTTTTGTTCATGGCTTGCTTTCATCACTCAACGCTTTTCTGTTCCAGGACATTCATTGCTTGTCTACAGATTAAAAAGCTTTTCTAAAAAGATTGCCTTTCTGTGTTCTTTTTTAGAGAATGTATGGACATCGTACTTTGCACAAAAATGTAAACCGTAAATTTCGCATATTTAAATGTGAGACTAATAAAATAAATGCTATAATAATATAATGTGTTACGTGGAGTATTGTTTACTTATTATTAAAATTCAGTAAGAAAAATTGTAGTAACCCTATTATATGATTTAATCGTAATCACACTATCCTGTCGAAGGGATAGGAGAGTGTGATGACGATTTAGTACGGCGGCTCAGTGCTCACTATTCTAGATAACAGACACAAAATATAACTGACTCTTAATGACATTTTTAACTATTTTTTTATTTAAAAACGTCATCATTTTAACCATAAAGGTTATAAAGGGTGGTCTTTATGCCAGTTAGCATTCTCTGCCAGTCACCCCATGGCGTGGTAAAAATTATAGACTTAATGAAATAATAATAAACATAAATAGATACAACACATTAAAACAAGGCTTAAAAATTTCACAAATACCTATGAATACAAATAAATACATAACAATCCATATATAACAATTATCCTTAAAACATATATGCATAAATATGTACATACATATTACAACTAGATAAAGGCGTAGGTGGACATAAATTCAGAGTGGGAAGGTACATGTAATACCTAGGTCTCCAACTGGACAGTCGCTGGGGCTTCGAAGAATTAAAAGACCCCGGATAAAAAGGGCGGCGGTTACTATGCATATACTGCTTTGATTATTATTTTAAAATAATTTATTAAATAGCTGCTAATCTAAAGCACAAATCTAGACAAAAATAATATCGGACCCTATACTGTACATAATCGAATGTAAAATATTATTTGAAATATATTTAGTTATAATTTTACCTCTCTGCTTGTATTATTTAGCATGTTGTGAAACTCTGTTATTAGCTAACTGTGCCAATATATATATATATATATATATATATATATATATATATATATATATATATATATATATATATATATATATATATATATATATATATATATATATATATATATATATATATATATATATATATATATATATTTTAAGTATTCTTTTTAAAAACAGTTTCCTAATGAAAAAAACATACAGTCCAATTGTAAACCTCATCTCGTTTTAAAGTCCACTAATAATTTATGTGCAAAGTTTCATCACATTGAATTTAATGACTACATCGTAGAAATCACATTATATGTACATACTAGTATGTGCTAATGTGTTCAAATGCTGTTCTTCGATTTAATTATGATATACCTGAGTAATGTGCCAAAATGATTGTCTATTTTTGCTTCGGGATATTTTGTGACTGGGTCCGTGTCTCTGACACGCGGACAATACCGGTTTTCTCAGTTAAGCATTACAACGGACGCAGGTAGGTTAGGATAAGTAAGTGCTTTTTGTTTGCGTGTATACTCTTCGCACCGTAATATTATGTTCTATTAATATTCTCGGGGCTGGTCAATCTTTATGGTGAGGATGACGGAGCGGCAAACCCGAGTTAGATAATTTAACAGAGAACATGGAATGAAAAAGTGACTTACAGGGGAGGAACATTTGCATCAGAAAATTATTGCATTACAAAATATTGGACTAAATATTAATATTTCGTGTCTTTTTTAATATTGAGAAAACCAGACCGATTAATACGATCCTCCATCGCAAGTTTGAAACAGGTACAAAGAAACGCAACGAAAAAAAAAAGTACTGCCAATATAATAGAACGTAAGAAAACGCTTCGTGAATGGAATCCGTTTTTAGGCAAAAATGGAATTTTCCGTATTGGCGGGAGAATTGGGGCGGCAGCTATTGAAGATGATATGAAGCACCCCATAGTTTTGTTTCCAAAAGATGGGAACACTAAGCTTCTTCTGATGCGCTACCATGAGCATTCTGCCCATACGGGGAGGGAACGCATAACAAACGATGTTAAAAATGATTCCTTTAAAGATGTTGATGGACGAACAGCTGTAAGCTAAGTCGACGTGGAATACATGCCAAGAGTGCAAAAATTATGACGGCCGATTAACCTGTTGCGAAACTTAGAGCATGATACTGAACATTCATCCGCACTGGTCTGTTATTTTTAGGAAAATGGTTTCCTTTGTTCACTTGTTTTGATGGTACGTGCTCTTCAAATCGAGGTTGTACATAGTCTTAACATCAGCAGCGCCATCATGGCTCTCCCCAGGTTCATAGTTCGTCAGGAGTGTCCTTAATAAATGTAATCAGAGTTGAAAGAGTCTGTTCTTTCTATTGACAAAGAAGAATGACTAAGTTTCGACACTCCGGGCTAATGTCATGTAGGTTCATCACACCAAACGCTCCCCATATGGGACTTTGCTGGAAGCCTCTAATGTTCTCGATAAAAAAGCACTGAGCCTTGAAAGATATAACACCGACACTTATGACCCTGTTGACTGAGGATGAACATATCTGCATCCACATTAATATTATAAAGAAGAAAAATTTGTTTGTTTGAAATTAATAGGCTCCAAAACTACTAGACTGATTTGAATAATTCTTTCACCATTGGAATCCTACGTCATCCTTAATGAACATAATTAAATAAATATAATAAAATAACAAATTACATTCAAATACGTGTAATTCAATCGTAATAAATGTCACAAATGACACAAGTCGCGGGGAACAGCTAGTTATCAATACACATTTTTGGTGTATGTGCTCATAGACCAAGGTCACGACCGACCGAAAAGTAAAAGCCAACTCTTACTGACCCGAATAAATGGTTCCACTCAAACTGTAGAGCTGTG
Organism: Parnassius smintheus behrii; assembly: GCA_036936625.1. NCBI lineage: Eukaryota > Metazoa > Arthropoda > Insecta > Lepidoptera > Papilionidae > Parnassius > Parnassius smintheus. Next base: position 42,293,870 of record JAUPFT010000001.1, on the reverse strand, counting down.
AGCTGCTACAGAGGGCGTTGTAGTAATGATTGCAGACGACCAACATCCTCTAGTGGTCTCTTACAATTGTTATGATTCCGCACAAAACTGACTGCATCGTGATGATGAACATCACTCTCATTATATATATATATATATATCTTCATGCATGTCTTACATTTTGGAAAAACATAATTTATGGCTTTATAGATTATATTGATATAATAACTAATAGGAAAACAAAGCACAATGAATCATTAAGCTAAAGTGGCAATGGGCTGGATATATTACATATTTAAATTACTAACAACCGATGGGAGATCATTTCTCGAGTGGCAGGCTCGAACAGGCAAGCTTGGAATTATTGCACAGCATGATGAACGAGACTTGAGTGACTTCAGGGGGTTCGAACTTGAAAATAATAATTATACATTAAAAATATTGACGAAAAGCTTTAAAAATCAAGCATTATTTTTTCAGTTTCAGAAACGTGATAAGCGTGCGCAATGCTTATGCGGTTTTCTAAATGGTTGACGCTGAAAGCTGAAACACAACATGCCTACGCATCCTTAATTAATGAAAGGGCTTTTGAATTTATAATTTTCACCCAATTTAGCATAGCCAGTAGAGGTCAGTGCCATAGCCTAATAAACGTACCATCAATTCATTTTATTAAACACACTATTTTATTATTTTAAAGTTACCGAGCAGCGGCGCTGTGAGAATATCTACCATCCCATACCATCGCGTAAGAGACGACAGAGGGAAACCAATCAGGAGATGGGCAGCAACGTCTTCCTAATAAAGATTAAAAATAAAAAATTACGGTTGCCCACCCGCTGGCCTAGCGTGGCAACTATGGCAAACATTCCTCCTATGGCGTAATCTATGGGGGAGTTCTATGTTCAGCAGTGGATTTTAATAGGCTGTAACGGTAACGGGGTAAGATTTATTGTCTAAAATCTAAATGTCACAGCACCCTCCCGCCACCCAGCATATGATGCACCAATTTAATAACTGAAACTTTTGACGACAGAAAATGGAGAACACTAACAAAACACACATGATATAATATACTAAAAACTACACACTAATTCAACCAGTAACCCATCTTGGTAGCTTTGCTGTATTTTTATATAGAGTGAGTGAGTGATAAATGAGTTAACAGTCTCCTAATGTTAAATGACTTAACAATATCTTTTACATTACATTATACATTATATTTATATAATAAATATAAATTATAAATAAATAATTCACATTATAACTAATGTGGCAGGGCATTTATGACTATGCAATTACTTTTAATAATCCTATACCTTTAAACGAGCAATTCCTGTATATATATATATATATATATATATATATATATATATATATATATATATATATATATATATGAGCGGTCGCGAAATCGTAATACCTTGGTGTCTTCAGTCCGACTAGTTTCCTTTTGTTTCAAGTTCCCTTCCTTTGTGAGAAAATCTATTATTATTTCGAGCCCTTTTTTAGTATTTTTTAAAAATACGAAAATTTTAACTAAATTAATTGCACTCATGATTTTTTATTCAAATAACCAGTTCAGTTTTTTCTATTATGTCAATAAGATCAAAAAATATTATTTATGTTTCATCAGTATGTAATTTGTATCTAAATATATTTTTTTTAAAAACAAGCAAAGCTCGGTCATCCGGGTACTGCATATTATCTGCGAAGACAAATTATTTTCATATCTCAATATTATTATACAAATATTTTTTTCTTTATCGTATCTATTACTGCATCAATTAAATAATACATCTTTATTATACATTCATCAGAGATTATATTTAGTGGTAATTTAGAAGCCTATACAGGTAAATTTTCTTATACTTAAATAAAAACAGTAAGTAATTTTTCTGCTGCTGAGGCCTAATGATGAAAATCTGATATTCACGAGTATTAAAATAAGTGGCATTTCTTTTATAAACGATACTTCAATACCTAAGACTATCACCGAATTTTATTTGCTAGCTTGAAGTATCCTCTTTGCCAACGTTATTACACACTATGCTTTTCTCTTTGCTGATTCCCTTCGAATTGTCTAGAATAGATCTAGGAGACACGATTACGCATTCATTGCTCAGCTCTCAACCCTACATATAACTAAGTATATTGGAGAATCATAACTACAACTTCTCTGGAAGTCATGTACTGACAGAGAATTTTATTTTATTTTATTGTTTTAAGGGGGATGTTTTAGTATTTTTAAATATTATTTTTAAACGCTTTGTTACTAATTTACGATTTAAGCAAAATAATATTTCATATTCCAGTCTTTTATGGTATAACAACTAATAGAATTGACTTTAGAATACCAATATAATATCACAATGGTTCCAGTTTGCCATAACCACTCAATTCTTACTAAATTAATTTAAAGAAATTACTTTATTCGTCTCATAACCCTTTAAGTTAAATTACCACAAAAATCGCAATATTTACGCATTCATTTCAAAAACGCTTGCCCCTATCTATTTTATTTGCTCTTTGAGTAAGATAATAAATTTAAAAAAATTTGCTATTTTTGTATTTCAAGTTATGACGAAAATTTCAATATTTTCTTCATCCTCATTTACTCCATAATTATTTTAAGCTGCGTTTAATGTGTTTTACTTTATTATAAATTATATTCTAGTCATGATATACTTATTGTACACATACGTACAACGTTAAAAATATTAAGAAATTTTAATGTATTTAAGTTCGCATAATCAAATGACATCATCGAAATGTAAATTGGCGCCCACCAAGGAGTTACGTTTCATAAATAGTTATACCCATACATCGCGTCAGTGTCCAATTCTAAATTATTAGCACCTGACGTACCTTTAATTAAGTCTCAGACCTCATGATGACTGCTCCACAGCGGTCCAAAAATATCGATTCACGGCGAATCCAGCATGTCGGCCGCCCTCTAGGGCAGACGGTTCTTCTCGCTCTATGTACACATAGGACACAACACGTCAGGCGAGATATCAGAACGGTTTCCCGCCACTAGTAATTTTAACACTTTTATGCACACTCAGGGAATATGGTAAAAATAATATTAGGTATCTAGCAAACAATACATTATTAAGCAGCTCCTACTTATATGATTTATGATATGAACAAAAAATAGACTAAAAGTTTTTAATATATTAATAAATTTTTTAACGGATTATACATCCAACCCTCGCGCTTGCTCGACCCGACTGACTGATTTTCCTACATTTTCCCGGCGCAAGCCTTCACCCCTTGTAATCGAGCACGTTCGCACAGATATAACGATGAAAGGAAGGTATGTATACGTCACTTTATTTTGGACTCAAGCTAACACCTCATTTATACTATAATATATATATGGATCATATGACAATAAGAATTTATCTTATAATTAATATTCTATTATCGATTTTTTTAAATATATAATCATATTTTAAATACATTATTTTTTCTTTTATACCAAAAATAATGTTATGTTCTAACTATTTTCTTTAATTTCCTCATAATATATTATTTACTTAATTATAGCAATATTAAAATTACATAAAAATTTTAAATAATTTATATAGCCTTAAATATTGATATCTTCATAGTTTTAAACCATTTCAATGTGAACAAAAATCTTATTAATATTTTATTTTATATTAACAAAATGCTCGACCTTGGTATGACGTGTAGTAGCTGTGTAAGAAGCTGCACTACTCGATATCGTCCCGTGGATGTCAAAAGAAGCTACAGAGGGATCAATCAAGATATGAGCAGTAGCATCTTTCAAATAACTACAGACTAGGAAATAATAACCCTACTTTGGCAAATATTCCTCATAAGGGCAATGTATGAGCAGGCCTATGTTTAGCATTGGACTTTGGTAGGCTGTAATGAGTTCATGTGATGTATAAAGAGTGGCAGCCTCGTATCGGTAGGTGAAGTGTGGTACCCCCCCCCCCCCCCACCAGATGTAGTGACGACCTGGTAAGACATGCAAGAAGTCGATGAATAAGGGTAGTTCAGGACCGTGATTTTTGGCATTCCTTGAGGAAGGCTTGTATTCAGCAGTGGACTTGTGAAGGGCTGTAATGTAAATATGATAATTAATGAGTGCATGAAAGAAGTGAATGTAATCACGGCATGACTACAACAATGGACATAATGGACAATAGCATCATGTGTTGTATTATAACGTATAGAGTTTTGGGCAAACCCTTGAACGCTGGCAGATTGCTGTTCCTATATTTATAGCTTAGATAATCATTTAAAGCTAATTAAAATACGTAAAAATGGTATGATTTGTGCATTTTATGTCTGCGCATGTGAAATATTAAGAGACACGGAGAAACAAGTCCAATAGTGTTATAAATCTTAAATTATTTTGTCCGTTTAAATGCCTTGAAATACTATTGTCAAAACCAAAATCGCCTAAAACTTGACGTGAATGTGTTTTTATGAACAAATTACACGCTAGACTAGGCTGTACAAGCATAGATCCCTCTACCTATAAATAATTAAAAATATGAATAATTTTTAAAATCTGTTCAGGATAGCGATTCTTCTACCTCTACACTTCGCAGATTTTTCCTAAAAAAACGTAGACAGGGAAACCTGTAGACAAATTGACGCCTTCTTTCGCATTCGCACACGAAAAAGATAGATTTATGCATACGTCTTGCAAACAGAGAGAGACAGAGCGGTGTGATTGTTTGTCCCTTTCTCCGTGCCGGATTTTTTGTTTAGCAAACTACACTTTGCTAAACAACTTGACAGTTCGTAGCGATCTAAGGAGTTTACAAGATGGTTTAAGTGAGAAAAAAAGTGTCGTGTTCAGTTCGGTTCATAGAACAATTGAAAACTTTAAAAATGGTTAGATGTAGTGTCTTAGGATGTAAAAGTGATAGTGAACGTAAACTCACCGGTATATCATTTCACTCATAAGTATAGTACATTTTATTCTTTATTCTTTATTCTTTATTGTACACACAATAAGTTGGTAACAATTATTAAATATTTAAATAAATGTACAAAGGCGAGCTTAACCCTAATAAGAGTTCTCTTCCAGCAAACCTATTGGGAGAGAAATAGTTTTATATATAAAGCAAGTAGGTAGCAGCGTGCGTACTTAATAATTAACATAACGCTACTTAATAGAAATTGGCTATAAGTTACAGTTAACAATTATCATATAAGTGTATAACATATAAGTATAATTTATTTTCTTATTTATTTTATTCTTATTTCTATTGATTTACATACATATATACCAATAAAGACAATAAATATATACATATATACACATATACACACACATACATATATACCTATATCTATATATATATATATATATATATATATATATATATATATATATATATATATATATATATATATATATAGATATATATATATATGATATATATATATATATATATATATATATATATTTTATCTGGTATTACGTATAAAATTCAATTGTTATTTTAAATTTCGTTACCGAACTATATAAATATACGTTAAAATTTTATCTAAATATGTTTAAAAGTCATAAAGATTTTTGTTTAACCTAAAACCGTAGACAGAGAATTTTGCTGTCTACGCTATCGTCTTTTCTCATTCGAGGCCACTTCTATAGATTTCTCTGTATACGTAAAAAAATACGTATTTTATGGCAATTTGATTTTTTTAATTAACTGGCTTTACAGCTCTGGGTTCTAGCCCTTCTGAGGCTTTCATTTCTTTCGGAATCTTCATGTTTATATACATTTTCTTCACAATATGCTGATGCGTCATATTGCGAAGTCCTTGGGAGATATTTACGACAGCTACTCTGATTCAAAAAGCGCCCAAGCGATCAAAATAAATTGAGCTTTATATCAAAATCAAAGCACTTGTTTCGTCGTTTTTTTCTAATAGTTCACACATACACATAGACACTTAATTCACAAAATGGCATCGCTTTTACGAATCCTAATGCACTTATATATTTACGAACTACACTTATATTTACACTTGTATAGCTTATAAGCTATTTGTAAAAACGATTTGAAAAGTAAATGTTGTTTTTAAGCCTAAGCACAAACTAAAAAAAAGTGCTATTTTATTTCTCAGATCTTTTATTCACTTAGGCACCTTGATATATCATCATATTAACTGTCTGCTGAGTTAAGTTGTCGTCGATATACCTCAAGTACCTTCCAAAGTGACGCTTTAGCATAAGTGATTATGTAATAATGTGAGGTATTTTGTAAACAAAATACAAATCAGATGAGGCTGTATGGTCTAAAAACTTTGCGTGTCTCATTTGACGAATCGTAAGAAAATGTAACAGAAATGACGTTGGTTCATATTCATAATCATAATAAATAATAATTAGCAACTAATAACACTACAGATTATTATCATTTGTAACATAAAAAATCCTATTAACAGTAACTAAAATAATATTCAAGTTGGTATTATTCCATAATGGCACAAGCTGAAGATACAGAGCTTAGAGACTTAGTAGTAGAAGCATTAGAAAAAAATGGATCCCTGGCTAAAATACGTGCGTTGCTGCGAGCAAACATTTTTTTAGTTTTTGAAGACGACTGCGAAAATATTAAACAAAATGTTAATTTAGAAAATATTTTAAAAATACCTGAAGGTATCTTATGTCTTTCCCTAGTTCATGAATTCCTTGAATTGTGTAATCTTAAAAACACATTGTTTGTTTATATGTCAGAATCACGACAGGGAAAAGAATACTCTTACGAAGGCCATAGCTCACTTTCCGAAAAATTGAAGCTCTCAAAACGAAATAAAGATACAGAACCTTTATTAGTTACACTTGTTAAAAATGTATTACAACCAAAGAAATTGTTTGGACATAATAAGAACAGTGTGAATAGGAGCGATAATATGTATAAAGATGAACAAAATAACACTTATATTGTGCATGAAGACTCAACTAGTAGTACAAGTCACACAAATTCAGACAACTCCTCGGATGAAAAAAATAAATTGCATCTCAGATTACCTCTGGATAATTCGGACACAGATACTTCAATAGATTCAGCAAGAGACAAAACAAGTTCAGAGTACACACCAAGTGAACATAGCTTAGCTAACCAAGTGAGTCCTACTAAAAATAATTTTAGTTCACAAGAACATAATAAAAACCAGATTATTCAAAATGCTGGAATCTGTGTACAAGAACCAGAAAAAAACAAGAATGCAAGCAGTGTTAGTGACACGTCTTATGTTGAAATCAAACCACTGAGTCCTTTAGAGAAAGTTTTGATTAATACTACAGGTGTACCTTATTCAGATGGAAAAAATGTTTCGGAGCATGCTAAATTGCATTCCAAAATAGAAAGTGAATCACCTTCACCAAAACATCCATCAAGTTCCTTAAAAAGCAGTAATAATAACCATAAATATAAAAATGAAATGAATAAAAATGACAAACAGTCTGAAGATTCAGGAAATGATATAACAGGCTATAGTCTTGATTTTACATCAACTACTTCTGGTAATAAGGATTCAGCAGGTAGGGAGGTGGAATCGGAATCTATACAGGAAAAATATATTGAGAGCAGTCTGCACAAGCTTTTATCACGTGAAAACTCAGAACAGAAGTCAATAACCACACCAAGGTCAGTTTCTACGTCGGAAGCTGCTGACATTATAAGTAACAAAAGTAATTCTTTGGCACAAAAATATATTGAGAAAAATTCATTCCAAACTTCTAAATCTATAATGAACCAATTAAAAAATAGTTTGAGTGACTATAATAAATTGCTTGATGATGAATCTGGTGATTTTTCCGAGTCCCCAATTCCATCTCTGTCAAATCTAAGTCTTGAAATCCATAGTGACTGAAGAAGCAAAAGTTAGTGTTCTGATTGTACTTGTCAATCAAACCTATCATAAAGAATCAATTTTAATATAAAAGGTTATTTTTCAAAGAGTAGTCAAATTTTAAACTCTTGTTCCAATATATAAATAATAATATATTGTTATTGCAGCTTTTGAAAATATGAGTAAATACGGCTTCTACTTTTATATGAAATTATCCCAAATTGAATGTTATTTATGGGCAACAATGTTTTTGTCTACCGATCTACCTTAACAAATGTGTGCATGCACAGTAAAATCAGTAAAAATAATGCATTACAATGCAATTATAAGATAAAAGAGACAGAATGTTTGAGATCGTTTCAATTAATTTTTCTTCACCATTTGCCTATATTACTAATGCTTAATCTCTGTAAATTTGGCCATTTATTTTAAAATAACCCTGTATAGTATTAGAAATAATTTTTTATTACCTAAATTAGTTATGTAAGTAGATTAAGGATATGGACTGTGAAACTAAAACCCATTTTAACCACTAGTAGATTTGAACTTGCTATGTGTCTGCCATTGTACACTATATCTTAGTACCAGCATTTTAAACTTAGAATGTAAACAAAATTACTAACAATTTTAATATTTATTAATAAAAAATTAAGTAAAATTCTCATTGATGCATCAGTGAATAACTTTTATAGTATAGAGAACTATGCTACAAGTTCAAATTCTGAACTTTTCAGAAACTGATCAGTAATCACTGATGAATAATGACATAAATTTTTCTAAATATGTGTGCATAGCACTTATGGTGGAATAGATAAAATATGCATCATAATATACTGCCTTAATTATTATTCTACCTTAGCTTAGCTGTAATTGAGTGTTTAAGTCTTGTATGGCTCAGTTCCTGTAAATGTGATGCTTGGAAAACTATAATGTTAATTAATAGTTATATATTATATTATATACTATATGATTATACTCTATATCTCATATTATTTAGTTTCAATTTTTTATAAATTTTTGACGGCCTGAGATTACTGGTTTATATGGGTGGTGTGATTTTTATAAACTAATTTTAAATAGAGCAGGTTCAAAATTGATATAGTGTGGTTGTGCCTTATTTATCCAATACAAGACAGAATCAGAGGTTCCTTTTTAAAATTCAGTCAATTATGATTCTAGTCCTTTATAACATTACTGGTGCCGTCCAAATTTTTACATTGCCACATTTATCTGATGTAAGATTTATTAAAACTGATAAAGCAATAAACAATTAATGATTTTCAAATAATGTGAGTTTTATTTATTACTATTGATCTTTATTTTTTTTATAGTAGTTCTTAATGTCTTTGAAAATTGATATGATAATAGTTAACAAATTATATTATTTTTTTAGTTTAGTATAAAAAATTCATCTTGTGTGGAATTCATAATGTTTTTTTTTCTTCAATATGGCCTTTGGTATTGTGGTTAGGTCATAATAATTTTGGAAATGTCCAGTTAGTCTGTCACATCTTGTCTTGAGGCTTCTCAGTAGGAAAGGAATTGGTTTGTGACAATGTGGCTAAAATAAAACAACTAAAATTCATAACGTTTAGATTTAACCAAAAACAGCTTTTTTAGGATAGGAGGCAAACAAGTGATTACTTTTAAAAAGTAGTAGGCTCTTTTCTTGAAGGTCCCTAAGTCGTATCGGTCCGGAAAAATCTCTGGTGGGAATCCATTCCACAATGAAGTTGTACGAGGAAGAAAACTCAAAAATTGCTCTGTGGTTGACCGTCAGTCATCCAGATGGTATGAATGGTTTTGTCGCGATGTGCGATGATGAAATAGAGCGGTTGGAATTAGTCCGCACAATTCCTCAGAGCACTCCCCGTGGCAAATGCGATAAAATACGCAAAGAGATGCAACATCTCTTCGCAGTGCCAGTAAGTGAAGCCGATCGGAAAGAGCTCGGTCGCCGACGGCTCGAACAGCTCTGCGCTGGATGCGATCAAATGGAAGGGGCTGGCACTGGGGAGCCCCAACCCAGAGATAGGAACAGTGTTCCATGTACGGCCGAACCTTCGCCTTGTAAAGTTGCAGGCGGTGTGTTGCCATGAAATACTGCCGCCAAGCCTTTTAAGAGGCCAGTTTGGCTTTCTCTTCCAAGTAAGCACGAAACTGCACGTCACTCGATATGTCGACGCCGAGGATTCGGATACTGGCTGAGACAACAAGTGGAGGGACTCCACGGGTAGGATGCAAAAAAAAAGATCGCATCCCGTCCCAATCGGCTGACCTATAGTGCCAAACAAGGCGACAACCTGCAGAACGCTGCCGCGATGGGAGCGTAAGTGGCACCGTACTCCGGATCAGACAATGGTCCGAAGAGCCATCTACGGAGACCTGATATCCGTGTGGATGAGAAATCAACAGAAGGTCCAACAGGGAAGGTACATGATCTTCCACATCTGGGATTCGCGCAGGCGAGGTAACCTGTTGTGTCAGAGCATATGCCAAAGCAAAATCATAAACAGATCTACCCGCATGATCGGTTAAGCAAGAACCAAGCCATTCAGCGTAGTGGGTGTTAAAATCACCAAGTATCACGATCTCTGCGGTTGGGACCTGTTTTCGCACGATGTCTGCAGCCATTTGGACGTTGTCGATGAGACGGTCTGTGTCGGCATTACCGCTATGACCTATAAAGTTACGTGTAGACACGGGGATGGTCGTCGCTGTCTACGCGCAGCCATAAGATGGACAGGTCCGTGCCTTCAAGGCTGCTGAAGCGTCGAAAAAAGATGTTCTCTCTGACGTACACGTCACCGGGTAGGAGAGATACGAAGTATCAAACAGAGAGGACACCAGTGCCTCGGTTAAAAAGAGCAAGGCCGGTTTTGCCATTTCCAGATGTTAGTGGACGGCGTTAAGGTTTGAATGAAGTCCCTGGATGTTGCAGAAATTCACGGATAGCGTGGCAGGGGGCGCCATTGACTTATTGCTTCGTTTGCCCCGAGCAGGTTCTTCTCAAGCGGTCTTCCCCCCCCCCCCCCCCCCAGAATACGCAGAGCACTCTGAGAATCGACACTAAGGAAGAGTAGGGTAGCTTAGGCGTAAATACTCAGCGATGGATTCTCCTTCACCAGGAATGCTGGTACCTTCCTGGGGAAATGTTTTATTTAACTCCGTTACTATTTTAAAGGTGGGTGGAGAGAAATCAGGCCAGCCACCTGCACTCCCCAGACGAAATGCAGAAGCAGAGCTTCTTCTTCTTCTATTCTTCACGCTGGTCTTCTGTGAGGTCGTGGTACCACCCGGTTTGAACAGGCCCGTACGTGCAAACAGCAAAGGCTGCCGCGTGGCTCTACCACTGTTAAAATGCTTGCTACATTTGCTTGATATTTGGTAACGAACACAAGTAACCCAAGGTTATAAGTATGGTGAGGACCTAAACGTTCTAGAAACTATCGAACGATCGAATCAAACATAAAACAAAGAGAGCGCGTACACATACACGACCGTCATCGTCCGATAACGTACGAAAACGGCCGATCAACAGTCGTATCCGAACTTGTTGGGATTTCTCGCCCGACTGCCGGCATCTACAGTGCAAATTGAGTGTATTTATAGTTTAATTTAATAGTTTTGTCTTTATTCTGTTGTTTCTGTCAGAGTTGTTATCCCCTAAATGACTATGGATATTGAAAATAGAAAAATAGAAAAGAATACCGGCAACGTTCAATATCGGCACAAGTGGCAGTGTAAGCATATACACGTCCCAGTTACTCGTCCGAGTTTCTGTCCGCCATCGGCCGACAAAATCGGTTTTGGTATAAGCGTACCGTTAGGATAATAAGCGTTTTAGGCCAAATACAAATATATATTATATAAGTCGTGGCCACACCTACATACAACGTCCATCGACGCGATAATTAACGGAATTTCTAGTTTGTGTGGCCCCAGCATAAGATTGTAAAAAAATTATAAAATAAAAAAGACGTGTGGCACTCGGGGACTGCCGCGGTAAAGCTATTGCATAGCATTTTGTATCAACTTATGCAATTATAATTATTTATTTATTTTATTTATGCAGTATTTCTTTTTCTTTGATATTAATTCAAGTTACACTTTTTGAGCGTGGTGACCGATAAGAAAACAAATTTTTTTCTTTTATTAAATAAATAAATAATAAATGCACTTTAATCATTCATATTCAAAACACTTTATACACAAATTTTACAAGTACAGTTATTCACTGTTGTACATAAATACCTATACACCTATATACTTTCTCATAAACAGCTGCTTTGTAGTGCCGTGTAGTGGCGGTTAAGAATATCCACTACCCCATATCTTCCCGTGGGTGTCGTAAGAGGCGACAGAGGGACACAGGCAGGAGATGGGCAGCAGCATCTTCCTGATGACAACTGTGACGTAATAAAAAACTGCGGTTGCCAACCCGCTCGCCAAGCGTGGCAACTACGGCAAATACCCCCCAATGAACAAATACACAAAAAGACGGCCCCCAGTCCCCGGCGGCCCCGCTATTCCTGGCTACGGTGGCGACCATGGTAACGGCGGGGCAGGGGGTGCTAAGAATCTCCGGTGGAGGTTCGGTTGCCACCTACGACGACTCGACCTGGCAACATATAACGCACGCACCCTGAGGACTGACGAGAAGATACTGGAGCTGGAAGAAGAGGTAGACAAGTTGCGCTGGCATATTATTGGATTATCCGAGGTCCGAAGAGAGGGGGAGGACACGGCAATCCTCGAGTCCGGCAACTTGTTCTATCACCGGGAGGGCGACCATCTGTCCCAAGGAGGTGTCGGATTTATCGTCCACAAGTCTCTCGTCAACAACGTTGTAAAGATTGGGAGTGTGTCGACGAGGGTCGCGTACCTGATACTCAGAATCACCAAACGGTATTCGCTGAAGGTCATTCAGGTTTACGCACCAACCTCGGCACACCCCGATGAGGAGGTGGAGGAAATGTATGAGGATATTTCCAGAGCCATACATTCCTCCAAAACCCACTACACGGTGTTGATGGGAGACTTCAACGCAAAACTAGGCACAAGAGAAAGCGGTGAGCTGAAGGTAGGGAAATTTGGAGTGGGGCAACGGAACCGAAGGGGCCAGCAGCTGGCCGACTTTATGGAGAAAGAGGGACTCTTTATGATGAACTCTTTCTTCCAGAAGCGGCCCCACAGGAAGTGGACCTGGTCGAGCCCCGACGGTTCGACAAAAAATGAGATTGACTTCATTATGACGACCAGACGCCAACTGTTCAGTGATGTCTCAGTGATCGCAAGGGTGAAAACTGGCAGCGATCACCGAATGGTTAGAGGCACACTGAACCTAAACGTTAAGTTGGAGAGGTCTCGTCTAATGAAGTCAACGCTCCGTCCCCCTCGTGCTCTAATCCAGAATCCCGAAACCTTTCAGCTCGAGTTACGTAACCGCTTCCAGTGCCTAGAAGATTGCAATGCAGTGGACGATATGAACGACAAGCTCGTGGAAACTGTCCATGCGGTCGGAGCTAAGTTCTGCAAGACCCGCCGCAGAAGAACACAAAAACTCTCCGATCACACTCTTAATCTCATGGCTGTTAGACGGGAGATGAGGCTGCAATCGTCAACAGATTTGACAGCATACAGGCAACTGAACAGACAGATCTCCAAGTGCATGCGGCGAGACTTACGCAACTTTAATACTTCTCGTATTAAAGAAGCGATCGAGCGGAACCAGGGCTCCAAAGTCTTTGCCAGAGATCTGTCTGCCAGAAGGAGCCAACTGTCAAAGCTGAAGACTGAGTGTGGCAACATCGTTTCCGGGACACCTGAGATTTTGAGTGAGATTGAGAGGTTCTATGGGCAGCTGTACACATCATCGTTGGAGCCACACGCAAGTGTGAGTAACGATCCAAGAGCAAGTCTTATCCGACACTATTCCGATGATATCCCGGACGTCAGTCTAAGCGAGATTAGAATGGCTCTCCAGCACCTTAAAAACGGCAGGGCCCCAGGCGAGGATGGAATTACAGCGGAGCTTCTGAAAGCGGGTGGAACACCGGTACTTGTAGTCCTTCAGAAGCTCTTCAATTCCGTCCTCCATGGTGGCACTACTCCAGAGGCGTGGAGCAGAAGTGCGGTGGTCTTGTTCTTTAAGAAAGGCGACAACGCTCTCTTAAAGAACTACAGACCGATTTCCCTTCTGAGCCGCGTCTACGTGCTGTTTTCGAGAGTCATTACGAATCGTCTCGCACGCAGACTTGACGACTTCCAGCCTCCCGAACAAGCCGGTTTCCGAAAAGGCTTCAGTACCATAGACCACATACATACCCTGCGGCAGATTGTACAGAAGACTGAAGAGTACAATCTGCCACTTTGCCTGGCGTATGTGGACTATGAGAAAGCCTTTGATTCCGTCGAAATTTGGGCGGTGCTACAGTCCCTTCAGCGGTGCCAACTTGACTGTCGGTATATCGAAGTGCTGAAGTGTTTGTACAGTAGGGCTACGATGGCTATCCGAGTACAGAACCAGAGCTCGAGACCTATCCAACTGCAGAGAGGTGTAAGACAGGGTGACGTTATATCCCCGAAACTCTTCACCGCTGCATTGGAAGACGTTTTCAAGCTACTGGACTGGAAAGGATACGGTATTGACATCAATGGCGAGTACATCACTCACCTTCGATTTGCCGACGATATAGTCCTTATGGCAGAATCGCTGGAGGACTTAAGCACTATGCTCAATGACCTCAATAGTGCCTCCCAACGGATAGGTCTTAAGATGAACATGGACAAAACAAAGATCATGTTCAATGTCCATGTCACACCTATGCCGGTAGTTGTTGGGAGCACTATGCTCGAAGTTGTTGACGAGTACGTTTACCTGGGACAAATAGTCCGACTAGGTAAGTCCAACTTCGACCGAGAGGTCAATCGACGGATTCAACTCGGCTGGGCAGCGTTCGGGAAATTACGACATATCTTTTCGTCAGGTATACCTCAATCTCTAAAAACTAGATTGTACAACCAGTGCGTGTTGCCAGTGATGACTTATGGATCTGAGACGTGGTCCTTCACTGCTGGCCGTATGAGGACGCTTAAGGTCGCTCAGCGAGCTATGGAGAGGGCTATGCTCGGAGTTTCTCTGCGTGATAGACTCAGAAATGAGGATATCCGCAGTAAAACCAGAGTGACCGACATAGCCCAACGGATTAGTAAGCTGAAGTGGCAATGGGCCGGCCATATAGCTCGAAGAACCGATAACCGATGGGGAAGAAAGGTTCTCGAGTGGCAGCCTCGTACCGGTAGGCGTAGTGTAGGGCGACCCCCCACTAGATGGAGTGACGACCTGGTAAGACATGCAGGAAGTCGATGGATGCAGGTGGCTCAGGACCGTGCTTTGTGGCATTACTTGGGGGAGGCCTATGTTCAGCAGTGGACTTGTGAAAGGCTGTAATGATGATGATGATGATGAAACAGCTGCTTATGTATTCGTCCGATTTCGGAGCAGCTCGTCTCGATTCGTGCGAGCTTCGTAGAGTCGTACAATACGTCTAGTTGCACGCACACAAACACCGTGTCGAAGACTGCCGAAAAGAAACGACGTTAGATGCATTGGCACGGCCTTCAAGCGCCGCGCAAGTGATTCTCGTCCCACCTGTCCGCGCAGTAACTTTTTTACGACCGCGCGAGACTGTCGCAACAAAAGCGATTATTACTGAAAAACTAATATAGGTACCTACCTAACATTCAAATAGAAATATTTTCAAAAAGCTCAACGAATTCAGAATTTAATTTTATTAAAAGAAAATTGGTCAAATAAAAAATAAAGGATGAAAATGAAGCATATGGGAATATAAAAATAAATCGTATTTATTTTTTATTTCGAGTTTTACAAGAAAAGTATAATATTTACTGGAGACAATTATTTAATTATTATAATAGTACATGATATTCCCTTTAAAATGACACCAATATGAATAATATCTTATATCTATATCTACAAATAAATGAAATTGAAGTGTCTGTTTGTAATGTTAAAACAACAGCTTTTATTAAATGCATATGAAAGTACTAGTAAAAAAAACACAATTTTTAAATTTTTATCTGTCTGTCGGTCTGTCTGTCTGTCTGTCTGTTTGTTCCAGCTAATCTCCGAAACAGCTGGATCTATTTTGACGGGACTTTCACTGGCAGATAGCTGATGGTATAAGGAATAACTTGAACTACTTTTGTTTTAGAAAAAGAATTAGGGTTCCGCGCAAAAAAATTAAAACCCATGAAATCCATATTCCACGCGGGCGAGATCGCGGGGAACAACTAGTACTCAATATAGATAAATGTATACTTATTTTTATTTATTTATTATTTTAATAAATAAATAAAAATAAGTATTAATAATTTCTAGACACATCTCAACAGATATTACGTTAATAAATTGCTATCAATACTGAAGCATTCTTTTATATTTAGCATCCATTTAACACAAAAAACTGATAACAATACTTTTTAAACAACATATAATCAATAAACGATAATCGCGTATAGTGAATTTCGAGGTAAATTATTATATGTAAACGTTTTTGAATGGTCGTAATGATACATATTTCCTAAAGAAAATATCTTCACAATTAATTTGATGTAAAATAACATTAGAAATAACGTATAAAAACGGAGAAATTATCAAATTTTTGATCGAGTTCCTAACCAGTACACAAACAAAAATGGCGAATAGTCATTTTCACATTTTTTTAGAAATAACGTATAAAAACAGAAAAATTATCAAATTTTTGATCGAGTTCCTAACCAGTACACAAACAAAAATGGCGAAATGTCATTTTCACATTTTTTTTCTATATAGTTATTTGTTAGGTACAGAGTACACAGATAAAATTCACTCTCATAGATGACAAATTTCACTTCGGTTCATTTTCGCACGCTTTCTCGAGAGCGACGCGTCGTGACTTGTTTACGCATTTACTTCAAATACCCCGCCCGCAAACCGCAGGAAACACATACCTACGAAAAAAAAACGTAACAAACTTCTGCCAGATAAGGCTTGATAAGATCTTTGGTGTTTTTGCACCATAACCTGAATCTGGTAAATTTTAAATATGACTAGATAGATAAGAACAGTTGGTTTAATATGATTGTTGAAAACAAATACCCTTAATTGTAATGAAAAATACTTGAGGTTAATGAATGTTGAATCTAAAACATTAATTTTTTATTTAATTTACGGACTTCTATCCAGATGTTTACTAGGAGAATACAAAATTTATTTCATTTTTGTAATATGGCTAATTATTAATTAGGCAGGGATTTCTAAGATGAATAACTAATTAAATAAGATTAAGGTTAAGAACTAAGATTAATGATAAGATAGGAACTGATTTAATATAAGGTTTACATTTACAATGTTCCGAAATAAATAAATAAATAATTGACCATGAGTGAGTAAAAATAATATCTTTTATTTTACAGTATCTAATGTTGTTATATAAGGTGCTTCTAAAATATATGCGACGGTTGTTTGTATGGAGACTTGGCCAATCAGCTGACCGATTTCCATACAAAGTGCAATTTTTTTTTGAGAATTGACTATGGGTTCCTTGGGGAAAGTGGTACAGTATCATGAGTAGAACCACCAGTTGCAGCCATGGCATATTGTGGTTTAGAAGCACCTTATATTTCAGTTAAAATAAGTGCGAGTAGGTATTATTTTTCTTGTACCGAATTTCGGCCCATCTCTAATATATATATATATATATATATATATATATATATATATATATATATATATATATATATATATATATATATATATATATATAATATATATATAATATATATATATATATATATATCGCTCATTTTAATATCAAAAATTTAGGTTATCTGTATAGCAGTATTATATTTTCAATTCAAAATTAGTACTGCATTTGTGATAATAATAAATTGTATGTATATAGAGTACTCACTCATTTTCTTTCACTATTATTTCGTGACTCTTCATTAATAATAAATGTACTTTGTTCATTCATATTCAAAACACTTTATACACAAACACCGTGTCGAAGACTGCCGAAAAGAAACGACGTTAGACAATGCACTAGACATGTGTCAATCATGCATGATTCGTTCGTTTGAGCTGGTACAATTAAAAGTATTGATGGTTCATTCATTTGTTTTTGAATGTACCAGTACAACCAATCACAAAGAATTCGGTACCTTTTTAACCCGTGATTTGTTTGAATTGAGAATGAGCCGCAAACCGACCGAATCCCGAAAGATCTGAATGAATTGTTTTTAATGTAAGGTATACCAGTGCAGTATAGGTAATCAGTGCATGCATTCGGAAATGTTGCCAAGTTAGGCGATTTTTAGCTATTTAGGCTAGTTTTAAAGTAATCGGAGCGACAAAAATTGTGATTTTCTACTAGTCTCCGAGTAGGCTATCTCAGAAAGAAGGCGATTGTAAAGGATATTATTTATTCTATAACCCTTTTATTAGAAAATAATAAAATGTAGATATTGCAACTGACTTCTTAAGTATTTTTAATACCTTTGTAGTCTACTTCTACGCTTACAATACTTATTACTTCTGATGAATAATATAACACTAAAGGTACCTAACATAAGTTTAAATTAAAGCATTTTCTTAAAATATTTCTTATAAAATTGGGTGACTTTTTAAGACTTTCAACTTTTACTCTGCGTCAACTTTTTGGCGACTTGGATTCGGCTAGAATAGGTAACACTACACTATTCGTAAAGAGCAAGGAAACGGAACATAGGTACTATTATTAAATACTAACTAATCTCTGGCGAGACGCGAGAGGTTTAAAGATGAAATGAACAATGAAATACGATACGTCAAACAAATTAAATCGGAATCAAAGTTAGATCTCTGGAATCTGGATTCTGTATTCGCCGGTCTGGTCTCTGTGACGATCTGACGATGAAGTGTACTCGTAGATGGAGGATAGGATTAATTTAACGTTCTTTTATAATTGTGCAAGATTGAAGTAGCTCTGTTCAGAGAAGCTGCAAAGTGCAAACGTGGAAAGTTCTTTATGTGTCATAAGGAAGCACTTTATTTTTATCAAGTAGCTACACCCGCACTGGTAATAAAAAATATTGTAGAGTATTTATTATATAAGGGTTTTTTTATTATTATATAAGTAAAATAAAAAAAAATATTTTACATTTAATTATTTATTACATTTGATTGTTGCATCTATGAGTTAAAAATATCATTTCGTGGCAAAGGCGTATAAAAAAGGACTTTAAAAACACCGAAGTTTCGTGGGGTTTACTAAAAATAACACTTCAAAAGATTTCAAGGCAAATTATTTATTTAATATGATGATTTTCTTAGAAGATAAAAGTTTATCTTATAAGAAAATCATCATATTAAGTACTTTGTAGCAAATAAACATTACAATCCTTATTTTTAGACATGTGAAGCCTAAATTTTATAATATTAGATGAAAACAATATCTTCTTTTTACTAAAATTGCTTTCAATGCTTTGCTTTGTAATAAATAGCGCCATCTTATCGATCTATAGTTAAAGTCATTTCTCATTTTATCGAAATCAAACCAAAATGGATGAGACTCAAGGTGGTACGCTCAATAGATGCTAGATGGCCTAAATGCAAAGTAAATTTATAAGAATCGATAAAATTAAGTATAGTTATGAATGAAATTTAAAAATGAAGAAATTTATTAAATTAATAAAATATATAATAATAATCTTGAATAAAGTTATCAATTAAATCAAATCAATTGAAGTTTTTGTGTTTATGGCCATCTAGCATCTTTTGGACTTACCACCTTGAAAATCCATAAATTTTTGTTCGATAAAATGCTTTATTACCTATAACATGCAGTAGATGGCGATGATAGCATTACAAAGTCATAAATATTTTTTCCCATTTGTTCCCAATGGATCCTACAGACACAGAGTACTGGAGCCGGAAACGATCCATTTGAATGATCGATCCGAATGTACCGGTACGCGTGACGAAATGTACTAGAATGATTCGGTCGCTAGAAATGAGTGATCTACGCATGTCTACAATGCACGGCCTTCAAGCCACACCTCCGTGCCCGTCGGAGTGGGGAGCGTGAGGTTTTTTCGTTATGGCGGAATAAATTTCTGGATTCGGTCCCCGCGCTCAAGGCCCGCGATAGAAGCTATGCAATAGCTTAACAAGCTTTGTGGCGCAGTGCCTTAGCTATGAGTTGCATCGCTAAGGGCCGCGTGTTGGAATCCCGCACGGAACAAGTATTTGCATGGCCCATAAATAATTGTTCCGGGTCTGGATATTTGTCCTTATGAAATTATGAATGTAAACTGCCACAATGCAGGAGAAAATACTAATGTTGGAGGTAACGTTTATGTAAAACCAGAACTAGAGCGTTTTGTTATGGAATCGAGCAGCGTCTTTCCATTGTATACAACGCCGAAACGCATCCATAGGAAACTATTCGCGTATATATTGCAATGCAGTTTTTAAATCTGTTACTACAATACATACACGAATTTTTGCGTACTGATCGTGTATAGTTTGTATCGTAGATGCTCGCGTCTTCGTTCCCGACTATACTACACCACTTACTTACACTTGACAAGAGTATTAAAAGTCTAGTTTAATTCCACTATTAATAGTACATTTAGTGAAATACACGTATAATTAGTAAAATACAAAATTATATTTAACTTTATTGGGTAGGATTAAATACATAACAATGATTTATAATCAATATTATATTTAATAATTTTATACTTTCGCGATCCCCTCGTTTTTTGGCTCCAGAAAATATACCCCGCCATCTCCTTCGTGGTTATTTTTTACAAACCACTCAGAAGTAGGAGTCCCGCGAATCCGCCCCCCGTCGACCGGGCTTCCCTCGACTGCGCTACGGGAGAGAGTTGGGGGAGGGAATAACCACGCCAGAGTTTAGCGCGCTTATTCCGATACATACACGATTAGTCTGTATGCGTAATGGCGCAATGGAACATGATATACTTCTACGTTACTACGAAGTATACGCGAGTATTTGCGTACTGCTCTTGTATGGATTAGAAGAACTTAGTTGAAAAAGTTATTTCCAATCTATACGTGATTAGTTTCATACCCTCGCGTTCTGGCCTTGTACAGAATGGAAAGACGCAATCGAGCAGCCATTACGGGACTATAGTACCAATATAACACCTGTCGTATGTAATTAATAACTGATCATAATTTTGACTGAGCACACTTTTCCCAATGCAAAGATGTTTTTAATAATAGTCAGTTTATTTGTAATCAATGTTTATTTTCACATTTTGTAAAGCATAGATTGTAGATATCACGTTTCTGTTATGCACACAAGTCAATCCATACCAAACACTGTAATTGTTACAAGTCTCTATACAAATGTAACGCTATGTTGCTGTTTATGGCATATTAGCGGTTAGTGTAATCACATAGAAAAAAAATTATATTAAACATTTCTATTTACACCTCAATATTTTTATTAGGTACATGAGTTTTAATATGAAAATGGTATAAAAATTACACTTTCATAATATTATTTTACATACATTGTTATAGTAATACAAACACTGTTCGTTATCCTAACTCTGAAAAAATATAACAATAGTAAAAGCCACGATGCTTCATACAAATATTAACAGCCATATATCGTATGAATATTCATAAAAATGGAAAATATCGCTCGAGGCACTGTAGTAGTGATTTATATATTAACGGCCGTATTAATTGAAGATTTTAAATCGTCCTAAAAATCACAATAATTTTCAAAGAAATAGATACAGAAAGGTCTAACTCATGCTTATAATATTTGCCAGAAACCGCAAATATGCAGAGAAAAATCCTTTCGAAATTTGTAATTGTCAAAAGTAAACGATACTGACAGAGTACCTATATAAATCAATTATTAATATTAAACTTAAAATAAATCTAATAGAAAATAAATATAAATAACGTAGATATGGCAAATATTTGGCTTTATAAAGTTTTATATTCAAAAGTGACAATAAATGCGTAATATGAGCTCTTTTTTAATCCCCAACCATTTACTAGAATGAAATAATTTTTAGGTGGTAACACCAATCGTTATCATTTGTTCACATTTTGTCACTGAATAGTAGCAGTCATATTTAAGAAGAAAGAAATAAAATAGAATTTTTTACAGTTTAAATAAAAACAAAAAGGTTTTAAAGCTCGTTGCCCATAGAGCTGTCGTGTGTGAGATTCGAATCCATGCTAGCGTTATCCGAATCTTGGCTTTGGTTTCCGCTGTAGTTGGCCGCCTCTTGCAGTCGCATCAACATGTTCAACTGAAATAATAAAATTTATTAAAGACATTTTATTTGTAATCTGAATGTATTGCTACTAATCCTACACCCTGTATTGCTAATTTATCAATAGTTTACTTTTAAGAGCCGTGGTAGCTCAGATGGTTAACGCTCGCTGAAAATATAACAGAACGCGAGTAACCCGGGTTCGATCCCCGCAGGCACCAATGAAATTGTTAAATGCAATTTTAAGTGCTCATTTACCACGTGCTCGGCGGTGAAGGAAAACATCGTGAGAAAACCTGCATGAATAAGATAAAAATATTTCGGAGACAGGTGAAGTTCGCCAACACGCATTGGGGCAGCGCGGCGGACACTTCCTTGCCCTAAAACCCTCTCAGAAATGAGGGGAGGCCTGTGCCCAGCAGTGGGACGGTATACAGGCTGTAACTTTTTTACTTTTACTAATTTACTTTTTAATGGGTGCTAATTCTACTATATTTTTACGCAACTAACAAGTTTTAATTGTGACTACAAGTTGTCGCTCCATCTGAAATTATAAAAGTGGAAAAAATTTTTACTTACCAATGGATCTTGATTGTTGTTTCTATTCGCTTCTTGATTTGCTTCTTCGATGCTCATTTCTTCGACTGTGATCGCTCTTAGAGTCTGTAATATAAAAATAAAATTTAAATATTTTTTGGCGTTCGTTTATTCGGAGATTTGTGTGCAAAGTACTCATGATCCATTGGTGTCGGTAATTTATTTAACCCCAATTTTATTTCTGATAAAAATGTCAGTTTTTTTTTGAAATACTATATACTGAAACATTAATTTAGGATCTGATTCAGCCATTACTTTAATAAATTAAAACAAATCACATTCTTTTCGCAAATCAACGTGAACTAAATGTATGTATATATCCAAAGTAGCCTCTTACGAATTCCAAGGATAAAACAAACTGTTCTTGGGGCCCTGGCACAAGCAAAACTATACTATACCACCCAGAAAAATGTTTTTATGAGCACTTAGTTCACCTGATGCTAAGTATTATTTATGATTATTTACATGGTAGAGCCACGCTGCAGCTATATTATAGTTGTAACGCGAATGGGTAGACTCGCCCGATCAGGACCATGCTCTCACAGAATACTAGCGTAAAATAGCAGCGAAATGTTCAAAAATTCGTATGGTGAGTGTAGACAACCGGAGACCCGTTTTACTGGAATCGAGGCATTCCATCTTAGTCCTCAGGGATGACAACGCATTTGCATTTTGATCCCTAATTGAGGATAAATGTGGATGTCTATGGGCCACAGCATCCACTTACTAACAGGTGGACTGTGTGCTTCTTTGTCACTCAATTCTTTAAAAAAAAAGTAGAAGCTGGGGTCAATAAACACATTTGCTCGCGACTGGTATTCTCTGCGATCGTTTCTGTGCAAGCATGGCTCTAACCCGGTAACAAAAAACAAACCCTGTCTGTAGCTAATCATAATAAACTGCAGGGTGATTATACAATGTATAATATGTTACGGACCAAGTGTTTAATCAGGACACTGTTTATAAAGCCCGGGCAATATGAATAATAACAAGTCAAATTGGGTTCCGTAATTAAAACCGATTTATACTTCATTATTTATTACATTGTGTGGTCATAACCTAACCTATCTACTTATTACTCTGCCCAATAAGTAACGGGCTTCATTTCTACAGCTCGGTCAATTTATTATTTGCATAGATCTATTGCATTCTAATTAAGGTTATACTTACCTCGAAAATTTGGTGGTTTTTCTATTCAACGTATTTTTTAAGTTTTATAGATTACAAACCAAAATTTTGGTATATGATTTTTGACTATATGAACTTGGATTACAAAAAAGGAAAACACCATATCATGTAATTTACTCGATAGAAAAAAATTGCAAAGTAGGCTTTAATATTCTTATGAATAAGTTCATGGAATTATTTTTAAGGCATAGTAAATCATCATATCTAAGTTCTCATAAACCAGATTTTTAATCCATAACGAAGTTATGTTAAAATAAATAAAAATGTCATTTGGCGCTTACTTAGTTTTTTCCGAGCTTGTGTTCGGTATAGCTATCTCATACTTACTTACTTATCTTCACGCACAATCCCTAACGGGGTAGCCAGAGAGAACAGATCGCCAAGTGTCACGATCTTTACATACCTCTTTCGCTTCTTTCAGGTTCATTAACTTCTTCATACATGCACGTCTAGGTATCCGAGTACTCTTGACCCTCCCCTCCTCGAGCAATTTGCTCACATAGTCTTCGAAAGTTAGTCTCGGTCTACCTCGACACCTTTTAATATTTACTTTCGCTCTATATATTTTCTTCACCATTCGGTCTTCACTCATTCGTTCAACGTGCCCAAACCATTGGAGTACGCCCCCATCAATTTTTGTGATAAGGTCATCTTTCAATGCTGCCATATTGCGAATCTCTTCGTTTCGCTTTCGGTCGGCTATGCTAACGCCACACATTTCACGAAGAGATCGCATCTCCACTGCATTCAACTTGCTTTTATGCTTCTTCTGGCATACCCAGGTTTCGCTGCCATATAACAAAGTCGGTACCAACACTGCGTTATGTATTGCAAGGCGTGCACTCTTCACCACGCCTTGCCTTTTTACTAATGCATTCAGGGCACCATTGACTTTGTTTCCGGCAGCGACACGCCTATCCACATCTAAATCACATCTTCCATCCCGGCTGAAAACACTCCCCAAGTATACAATTTCATTTACCTGTTCTAGACATCTCATAATTTGCGTATTATGAAGTCATTGCATCACTTTCATTTTGACACTCCCTCAGTCGTCCGTTAGCTTCATCGACAAAGGAATAAGCCACGCCCCCAAAACTTATTCATTTTCAAGGTATCCTCTTAACACGGAGAAGCGCAACGCTGCAACTATATGGTGGTAGGACGAATGGGTCTGCTCGACTGGGAAATGACTACGCTCACACGAAATACCAGCGTGAAAAAGCAGGTTGCCACTGTGTTACGTATGGTGAGTGTAGAGACCCTTTTTATTGGAAACGAGACATTACATCCTAGCCACCACAACATGTGACAACGCATCTCCATTTTGATTCTTAATCGCGGATAGATGTAGAATGTCTATGGGCCTCAGCCTCCACTTTATAGATTGTGTGCTCGTTTGTAACCAATATTCTATTTTAAAAAATATTGCCAAATGAATCAGTTGGTCAATAACATATACAATATTACATAAATAGTATTGACCCTTCAATCCTAATAAAAATCCCATGCAGTCGCATGCGACCGCACGCACCCACAGCACTAAAAACCATTAAAACTTATATTTAGATACTACTTTTCCGTGAAGATGTTTGGTATTTTAAAATCTATACAAAATTTTATATCTAATTATTACTATTATTCCGAGTAATATATAACTCGAAATTATTTACATAAAAGGGTAAATTATATTCACACAAAAACTTTCATTACAATTTTATAATAATACACTATACTAAAATATTAATAAAACACTAAAAAATCTAAAAATCAACACAATAACATCCACGCGAAAATGAACGTAGATTATAAATAAATATCGATAGGATAACTGTTTTTTTATTGCACTAGAGGATAGAAAATTTCATATTGATTCTATAATGTCAAACTTCTTCACATAAAAGTAGTCTCTTTATATAAGTTTTTATAGGTTACTTAAAGTGCTATGGGTGGGTGCGGTCTCGTGAGACCGCTAGGGGATTAAGAGATTAAAAACTTACGTGGGAATGATTGGGTTCTCTCCAGGGGTAGCTGGACTTGACGTGGTGCAAGGGGTCGACGGCGGCGTGCCGCCTGCGCCCGTACAGCGCCACGCCCTCGCGCACCGCCTCCGACGCGTACGGCACAATGCTGTAGTTCCATACGTCCGCGAACCAAGCCTGACACAATTACAAAACAATACATAAAGTTGTTCAAAACTACTATC
Organism: Parnassius smintheus behrii; assembly: GCA_036936625.1. NCBI lineage: Eukaryota > Metazoa > Arthropoda > Insecta > Lepidoptera > Papilionidae > Parnassius > Parnassius smintheus. Next base: position 42,267,733 of record JAUPFT010000001.1, on the reverse strand, counting down.
CATCAATAGCACGCTACAGACTATAAGGTATAAATTTATAAAACTAGAAACATAGACTATAAGGTATAATTTATTAAATACGCTATGTTATAGCGCGCTATTTATAAGAAAGCGTGTAGGAGGCCGGCAAGCGCGTTAAGTTTTATAGCACGCTATACCTCGTAGCACGTTGTTCGTTGGATAGACCGCGTGCTACATAAGAGCATTATTTCAGAATAAGTCGCATTTTAGACTAAAATAAAATAATCCGGGAAAGAAAAACCTATGAACACTCTTTCATACTTTTTAGGCTTACGAAATTCTATAATAGATGTTAACGTTATTTTTACCTTAATTTAAATTATAAATCAATCAAAGGCGTATTTAAAAGTTTATCGATTGTATATACAAAAATCAATTATTTACATACACTATTATATACACTTTTGTATCTTTATTTTATTTACATTTAAAAACATTAGTTAGGCTACTTTTGAAGTTAACTGTGACCTTCGATCACTCATAATTATACAGTACCCTAAACGACATATAACTCTAAATTAGGACGCGCGCGATGAATAGCGTGCTACTGGTCAAATTTGCGTCACATGCCCACTCCTAACATCGCTGCTGCTAGAACTAGTGCTTCATAACTTGATATTAATATTTAATAGAGCCAAAGCGTCATAGCGCCATAGTGCCCCGGCGACTACTTACATAGCACGTGCTATGCGCTATGGAGAGATAGCGCGCTATAATATGACGCTATGCGCTATATTAGCCACCATTACTTACAATACAATACACACAGTAATAGAACACATTCGCACATCTTATACTGATACTAAACGTATGTAGAGATGACGACAATAGTTGATTTTATTTAATAGTTAAAAGATATTAGTTAAAAAAATTAAACTATAATTTTAATGGTTAAAATATTAGTTATTTTTAACTCGAACACTACGTCACGGTCAATACTAAGTTAATATTTTTATGTATGTGTTAGTTTCAAGGAGTTGCATGATTTCTTTTCTTCAACATGAACATTCAAAAAAGATTCAAGATTCAAAAAAAAATATCATTCCTTATCTTGTGAAGAATAAAATAATAAACAGCACTACAAATTGTGATAACATAATTTATTCAAAATGGTTCAACAATTTCTTATGACACGCACCATTTTTTTTTATCTATTGGATGGTTAATCTATGCGTAAGGCCTATGTTCCGCAAAGAACATAAATGATGAATTAATCAACGATCCTTAAAAGAAATCTCTGCTGCAGCATTAAACTGCGATCGGTCTCAGTGATGACACTGCACGATCTTAAGATATCGATATTTTTAAGGTGATCCATTTAATTTATGTAAGATTTATTTTGATCCGTACGGTGATAGAATAAGCATATGGATCAAATCATTTCGTTCTTGTATGTATAATAAGAGGCGACTATAGACAATGCATTAGCAAGGTGCTAATTATACATTACATCGAAAAAAAAAACAATTCCTAGATTTTTTTATAGGATAAGGTGATAAACGAGCACACAGTCCACGTGATGGTAAGTGGATGCTGCGGCCGATAGACATCTACATGTATCCTCGATTACGAATCAAAATGAAGATGCGTTATCACCCGTGAGGACTAGGATGGAGTGCCGCGTTTCCAGTAAAAAGGGTATCCGGTACTCTACACTCACCTTACGAAACACAGCTGCAATAAGCTACTATTTCACGCTGGTGTTCTGTGAGAGCGTGGTCCTTCCCCGATCGAGCCGACCCATTCGTGCTACAACTATACTACTATATAACTGCAGCATGGCTCTACCACGTTAAAAGCTCCATAAAATTTAGCCATACTGAGCTATAGGCCAACCAGCGAATAAAAAATAACCTTACCTGACTAGCTTCTAAGTCCATAGGGCATGCGAGAAACAGCCGCGGGCCGACGGTGACGTCACTGGAGGAATGCGCTTCAAGGAAGGCGTTGAGCGTCGCCCACACGCCTGGAAGCCATTCCAACACCGCTGCTAAGGCTGGCTCACGACGTCCTAACCGGAGTTCCAGTGAGAACAGTTTCCGTCGCAGGTATCTGCATAAAGATTGTCAATAAAAAAACTTTGTTGAAATGTCAATGACATGGACATTTATGAAAAATAAATTACCTCCGCATATTGGAAATGAAAACAAATTGCTTCCATTTAATAAGAAATAAAAAAACCAGCTTTGTTGTTTTCATAATTTGGAAGAGTATCTACAAATCGAATAAAAGTATTATAGGATTTCATCGCGTTAAATTTATTTATTTTTAATTCCCGACGTTTCACGACAAAACCCGTCAAAATAGTTTTATACTATGTGTAGTTTTCGCGTAAATATTTGTTATATTTAATAATACCCGGATGACCGAGCTTTGCTCGGTTTTTTTTTGAAATTACATTTATAAGTAAATTACATATACTGATAAAGTATAAATAATATTTTTTGATCTTATTGACAGAATAGAAAAAACTGAACTGGTTATTTGAATCAAAAATCATGAGTGCAATTAGTTTTATTAAAATTTTTTTATTTTTAAAAAATACTAAAAAAAGGGCTTGAAATAATAGATTTTCTCACAAAAGAAGGGAACTTGAAAAAAAAAAAGGAAAAGCCCCGACATCCCACCTGAGCTATTACGATCGTTAGTGGTCTGTCAAAATTTACCTTCTTATATTGTAGCAGTTCTTTTTAATTGCCTGAAAACACGGACAAAAGAACATTTTCTAAAAATAAATCCTAGCTAGATCGATTTATTGCCCCTGAAACTCCCTGGACACTAAATTTTATGAAAATCGTTGGAGCCGTTTCCGAGATTCCAATTATATATATATATATATATATATATATATATATATATATATATATATATATATATATATATATATATATATATATATAATTAGATAATTAGAAATAAATTAATTGGATTTACTATAGAGTATTTTACAATTTTGTAAATACTATACCTTTAAACGAGCAATTCTTATGTATATGTATATGTATATATATATATATATATATATATATATATATATATATATAGTAAATCCAATTATGTACTTATATTTATTATTATATTTATTTATAATTTATAATAATGTGTTTTTTTAATAAATTTAACAAAATGTTAAATCTTATATAACTAACAACTTTATTCGATAACTTTAATTAATTATGTAACTTATGTTAGGCACAGTCCTAAAAATATAACAAATATTGTAATACCCGAAAAGGGTGATTAAGTTGTAATATTATATTTTTATAGAGTAAGGGTGACAGACCATTTGTTGTTTGTGAGCAATTCTTATGTATATGTATATATATATATATATATATATATATATATATATATATATATATATATATATATATATATATATATATATATATATATATATATATATGGTAAATCCAATTATGTACTTATATTTATTATTATATTTATTTATAATTTATAATAATGTGTTTTTTTAATAAATTTAACAAAATGTTAAATCTTATATAACTAACAACTTTATTCGATAACTTTAATTAATTATGTAACTTATGTTAGGCACAGTCCTAAAAATATAACAAATATTGTAATACCCGAAAAGGGTGATTAAGTTGTAATATTATATTTTTATAGAGTAAGGGTGACAGACGAGCATCTACATTTAACGTCGATTAAGATCAAAATGCAGGTGCGTTGTCACCCCTGAGGACTAAGATGGAATGTCTCGATTCCAGTAAAACGGGTCTCCGGTTCTCTACACTCACCATACGAAATACTGCAGTATTTAGCTGCTATTTTACGCTAGTATTCTTTGAAAGCGTGGTCCTTCCCCGGATGAGCTGACCCATTCGTGTTACAACCATAATATAGCTGCAGCGTGTCTCTACCACGTATAATTAACAACAAATGTATAACACTTAACTTACAATAAATATTTAGAATTTGAATTTGGCCTCGTTGTAGGGCTCTTTTAATAATAGAAGAACACAACAATAGGTAAACACAACAATAAGTATGTATCTCTTTGATCGAAGGCGTCGTTTGCGGCATCAAGTTAATGCAGCTTTTAAATTATTTTACTACTTCATTTTTAAGAACTACCAGATATATCTTTTAAATTATATAACTAATACTTTATGAAAAATTACTAGGACCCTGAACAGTATAAAAAAACTGTCATACCGAGCTAAGAATCCTTTCACTGGTTCCATGTGATTTGCGGTAAGAAGCCATCGGAAGTTATGGTGCAGCTGAAGGTTTGTGGTGTTGCAAGTTGCTTGTGACATTGTTCCTGTAAACGATAGAAACTCTCAGTGGTTTGGTAATTTACAACATATTAGATAATCACGACAATAATAATAGTAATGGCATATGCAGCGTAATTCGGCGAATCCGCACGCGACGCCAAATTCCATCCCGGTAATGTTCAATGCTTTTATTCTACCATCTGAACTTTTTATTCCATCATCGGAGGCAGAATCCAGCCATGATTTGGTCGCTCCTGCAAAGTTGCATCACGCCATACGTAGGAGCTACCGCGCCTGCGCTGACGCATCGACGTCTCGGGATGCAAATACCAGCACTCTTAAAATGAAGTATAATTCCGCCTCCAGGTCCTTCAAGTGTAATTGCCTAGGCAAAGTCAGAGCACATCGGCAGAAATGGCGAGAAACTAGTTCGTCTTCCTTCGGGAACACGTGCATTTTGGTCGCTCGCCATGGCTGTCCAAGGTAACTTCTATCAAACATCTCTCCTATCTCTGCACAGGGAGGACGACACAGGCCCATGCCTCAAAGGACAAAACCGATCTGCTGGGCTCCCTCTTTGCGTCCAACTCGACTCTTGATTACGGGGGGAACACACCGCCGAACATCCTGCGGAATGGGTACTCTATGCAGGATGTGTTGTTTACCCAGCGCGCGGTGCGCAAAGCAATCCTCTCCCTGGACGTCAACAAGTCGAGTGGGCCTGATGGCATCCCTACTGTTGTGCTGAAGACGTGTGCTCCAGACTTGGCACCGGCTTTAACGCGTCTTTTCTGGTACTCCTTACTCCCTAGGCATAGTCCCGAACTCATGGAAGACAGTTCAGTGCACCCGATCCCTAAAAAAGGTGACCGCTCACCGCTCAGATCCGTCAAACTACAGGCCTATCGCTATCACCTCCTTGTTCTCTACAATAATAAAAACAATTATTAACTGCCAACTCATTAGGTGCCTTGAGAATCACCAGCTGATTAGTGACCGCCAGTACGGTTTACGTCGGGGTGGCTGAGCTGGTGATCTTATTCTTATTCTTATCCAGCTGGTGGCTTATTTAACTCATAGATGGGTGCAGGCAGCAGTCCAAGGTGGAGGCGTTGGCCGTTAGTTTGGACATAGCGAAGGCTTTCGATTGGATTTGGCACAAAGCGCTTCTTGCGAAGCTTCCTTCCTATGGGATTCCCGAGAAATGTGCAATTGGATCACCAGTTTTCTTGCAGATCGAAGCATCAAGGTCGTAGTAGACGGTGCATGCTCTGATTACAAGCTCATTAACGAACTTGTGTCTGAAGTCGAGACTTTTTTGAACAAATTCTCGGACTGGGAGCGACTAGACCTAGTCCAGTCCAGTTCAATCCTCAAAAGACAAAAGTTAGCACGTTAACCACTAAAAAAAAACCCCTTCGCCGTATTTCTTCAGTTTCAAGGCACTACTCTTGTTGCCTTAGCCAGTATCGGAATCCTCGGCGTTGACATATCGAGTGACGTGCAGTTTCGTGGTTATTTAGAAGAGAAGGCCAAATTAGTCTCTAACAATCTTGGCGTGCTCAGCAGAGCAGGATAGTATTTCATGCTGGCACACCGCCCGCAACTTTACAAGACGCAGGTTTGGCCGCAAATGGAATACTGTTCACATCTCTGGGCTGAGACTCCCCAGTACCAGCTCCTTGCATCGCATCCAACGCAGAGCTGTTCGAATCATCGGCGAACGAACTCTTTCCGATCGACTTGACTCACTGGCATAGCGAAGAGATGTTGCATCTCCTTGTGTATTTTATCGCATTTACCAAGGGGAGTGCTCTGAGGAATCGTTCGGACTAATTCCAGTCGCACAATTCCACCATCGCACATCGCGACATCTGTGCGGTCCACAGCTGTGCGATTTAAAAGAAGTTTTCATCATCGCACTACTTCCTTGTGGAATCGATTAGTACCAGAAATTTTTCCAGACCGATACCTTAGGAATCTTTAAGAAAAGAGTCTAGAGTCCTTTTTAAAAGGCCGGCAACGCATCTGCAATTTCCCTGGTGTTGCATTTGTTCATGGGCCACGGTAGTCACTTACCACCAGGTGAGCCGCAAGCTTGTTTGCCCCTCTCCTATAAAATATCCTCTCAATTATCCTTAGAATTCACCAATGAATATAGGTTGACTATATAACATCCACCTGTTGTTCTTATTCATTATAGTAAAGAAAAAAAAATGCAATTACATAAATGAAATATATGGCGAAGAGTGTACTTAAATGACGCATTTCTTTATACCTTACCAATAAGGTTAATTTACGGGCGAGTTCTAAATCTCATGAGCCAAACATATAATAAGAAGTAGTTTCAAATAAATAGTTTCATACCAATAATAACGGGCATGTTCCGGTTGTCGGGCGGCAGTAAGCCGGCGAATGCGTCCCCCAGCGCCGAGGCGTGCTGCAAGTTGTCGAGTACAACGACCGAGGGAAGTGCCGCCTCCTCGCCTGCGGCCGCCGCGCTGCACTGCTCTGCGATGTTCGCGAGGTACGCGCGCAGCTCGTTGCAAGACTTGCGGTCCACACTGTACAGTTTATACATTTGTATAGAAGAATGTAAGTATATAAACTTTTTGGCGAGAAATGGATGTATCATATTTACATTAACATATTATTAAATTGTACTGAAATTGATGATCAATAAATAATACTAATTTGAAATAAACTTTCGGTACCAAAAAAATAAAAACAAAAATTTTGAACTAAATAAATAAATCAATTAAAAACTATCGAAATTATACGCACACAATTAGTATTATTTATTGACAAATCAATTTAATAATATGTTTATGTAAAATAAAAAAATTTAAAATATCAGTGCCATATGCTTCTATTCCATTCACCTTTTACACCTTTTTTTTCAGACGGGAAAAATTGTAAAAAAAAAAATATTTTAATGTTAATTATTTTATAGATCAAACCATGACTAACAAACACGTAAAGCAAGCTTCCACTCACTATAATGTGAGGAGAAGCCTGTGCCCAGCAGTGGGACGGATATACGATGTAACTTTAATTTTTAAAGTAAGCTTTTAAGAAATGGGAAATTTTATATCAATTCATTAATTAAGTAGTGATCAGCTAAATCTAAAGTAATACTTCAAATGTAATTAAATTGTCTTGTACTTGGATTAAACTTTTATCCAAACAATTTCTAAAAGTAAGTAAAGCGTATTAAAGTCTAATATGGACATATTAGACTTTAATACGCTTTCCTTACTTTAAAGTCTAATATGTCAAACGCAATTAACAATTTCCTACCGTATTTCGTAAGGGATCGAAATCTGATAAGAACTTAATTATCACAATAAGTAACACACTATTATAAAAAATTACTTACTTAAACGTAGCGACGGCTTCAGCGGGATTCCCCCTTCGTTGCGTACGTTGAACATAGAATTCCGCTAGTTTAGCTGCTAAATAGGACTTTCCGGTGCCACTTGGCCCGCAAAGTATTACTCGCCGATGTTCAGATAACAACGAAACGTACCTACAAAATTACGAAACATAAAAAATTGTGAAATTATGATTTAATTATGAAATCATCTTAAAATATAACATTATACATACCTATATACAATATTTTTTGGTATAAGACTATCGAAAGCCAAGCTTCCAACTCCTTGCAAGCAAATGTATAACGTATTTACAGTGCCAACGATATAACCACAAGGCAGTAACTCCGGAAAACCAATCTCTGGTCCTCTGGTAGCCTCGCCCAAATGGTAAGACGTTATGGAGTCTGTATTCAAACCAAGATTCGTGCCCGGGTCTATCCTCGATAGGTAGTCCTTAAACGTCTTTCTAACTATATAGTCTAGGTTTTGCCACGTCGTCTTCCCGGATATATAGGTGTACGCAATAGTGAATTCGTTGCAGTTTATTGTCGAGTCGCTATTATATACATTTTTAAACGAATTACTGTGCGTTGATTTGTTACTCTTAAGGCTATTCGTGTTCGATTTGTTTATTGACTGCGGGTAGTCTTGCGTCTCTGTCTCGGGGCTGTGGTTCTGTGAGATTCGCGGCGAGTCGTAGCTCGATTGCTTTTCGAAGTTGTTGAATGCGGCGGCCGATTGTTTCGCGTAAAATCTACACTCGGATTCCGTGAGCGTGTCTTGGACCTCTTCGAAGTATCTCTGGAATGTTTCTGGCTGGCCCAAGTACACCGCAATCGCTATTTTCTTTCCGTCCGTCGTGTCGCCCTGGCTATCAGCTACACCTAAAATTGATAACGATTTGAACATTTATTAGATGTCTAGAGTTTATTACTAGTATTTTTCTTAACAGTCTGAAGTATGTTTATAAATAATTGCGTCGGTTATAGATATTTATCAATTTCATGTATTAATTGTCTCGCCTTCACTAGGGTACCTTACGTATGGCGAACCCGTACGTCATCTTGAGATCTTTATGGTATTTTTCACGGTCGCCTCTTAAAAGCGCGTCTGCGCGGGAATTGGGAAATAGGTATTTGAAGAAACTATTGCCGTCGCGCTGGCCCGTGCAACCGAGGTATCAATACGTGAGTGAATACTCTGTATTTGTGTGCGTAGCTTAGTACTAACTTCGACAGTTGTCACTTCCCTAATGGGTGACAATATAACCTATATAGCTTTAAAGCTATTTTTATGAAAATAACGCAAAAGCAGCAATGGTAATGTACGGTAGTGCGTCACGTATTACGGTAGAATAAAAGTACCATTGCTCCTTTTATTCTACCGTAATACTCGACGCACGCGACGTTGACAAACTCGCCAAGCAATGTCATGTGAAACATTACCTTAGAATTGTGCGTTGCGTATGTTTATATTACAGGAAGATGTGGCGACATCAGTTTTGGAAGTAATCGAGCGCTAATTTATTTCTATTGTCTTATTATTACTATTTCTGTGCGTATTCCCCCGTATTCTCCTCGAAAACTAAGCCGTTTAAATTATTTTTGGTATCAAAATTTTAAGGTAGAATAGATCTATGTCGAGCTCTTATCACTTGTTTTTATATTTAAAAAAAAAACTATTCAAATTTCTTTGCTAGTCATCTCTTTATGAAGGTAAAAACGAGGCTTTGTTTTTAGGTTTTTGGAAAGTCATATTTATTTTTGTAATAATTTTTCGGATAAAAATTAATGACAGGGGCATCCTTGTAATAGACTTAGATTTTTATAAACAAAAACGATACTCTAGAGGCATTATCCAGGAAGAGAATAGGGGAATACATTTGTATGGAAAAAATGCAGACCTTACTAACCCTACTCTGTTAATATACCCGCGATGCGAAACAAGGTAATGTTTTTTTACACTGCAATAATTTGGCACCATAATTTTTCTTTAAATATATAATAGATAAGAGGGTGGTATATATCCAAACGGACTTCTACGCCAAAAAAGAGTCCCACCTAGGATACCATAGGAGACCTACCACCAAAAAACTAGGTGGTAGGATTTCTTTTATGTCTAGGATCCGATCTGGTTAAATACCATCCTTACCTATTTCTACCGCCAAAAATAGCAGTGCTTGCACTTTGGGAAGGTATAGAGAGCCAGAATAATTATAGGCATTCCATCTAAGTACTCAGGGGTGACGCATCTGTCTTTTCTTTGTTTGAAGTTGGCTGCATGTGCCTATAGACTGCAGTAGCCACTTACCAGCAGGTGGACTGTAAGTTCGTTTGCCACTTAGAACAGAAATCATACAGGAATCTACGAGTAACCAAATAATCTAACTTACCAATATCAGAATAACTCTCCCCAATAGCTAACTCTCTGCTTTTGGGCGGCGGTAGCACCGTGTTGATGTCGTAATCACCGCTTAATCTTTCACCGGGATTGAGTCCGTTAGTAAACATATCACTGGATCCGTTCAAAGCGCCTAAAATCGTCTCGCTGTTTTCGTTTAATTCGCAAACAGCCTTGTTTCCGTATATGGGCTCCACCATGCTTGATTTTGGCGAGCTCGTCTTAGAGAAGTCCATCGTTTGAGTCGAATTGAGGGTGCAGTTGAAGTCTAGGTCGAGAGGTTGAGAATGCATATCCATTGTCGCCTGTAGAATATAAAGAATTTTTTGTGATAACTTCATAAAATATAATATATCAAACGTATTTGTTTGTAAAATTGTATTTCAGATTTATCCGCCTTAAGTCTCCGTCATTTTATCATTCATATTATTTAATCAACAATACTAGGAAGGTTAAAATAGAAAATATACAAAATTTGTCATACACAAAGTTCAAAAATGTTATTAAACTAAGTTTGTATAAAAAGGGTTATTATAATATTAAGGAATTTATGGATGATAATAACCCCTGGGAAGGGTGATCGCTACGAAGCTATTTCTAATTTGTCTTATGTTGTTAATTGTAAACATGATTGTAAGCTATTATTGAAAAAAATGGTCCCGCTGGGTTTCTTACTGGTTCTTCCCAGAACAAAGGTTTTTTTTGCGAACCAGTGGTAAATGAAAAAAGTGACTTTCAATAAGTATTGTTATAATCCACATTGAATGAAAAAGCTTCTGCTTCTGTTTCTGTTAGTGATAATATTCCTATTTATCATTCAAATTAAATTTAAGTTATTTAGAGTTTATTTTCGTATAAATGGTTAAACCTATACCCACATAATACCAAACCCATTATGTGTATTCCAAACCCATTATCTACAGTTATAGTATAACCATTATGCTACAGTTATAATGTGTACCATAAATATGTATGCCTCATTACATTAAGAATAGAATTCAGAGATAACTTTAGGTACTGTAAAGAGTATGGCTAGTAGTCTCATAAATTCTCAAAACGTATTTTGGCAAATTAAGCTGAATTGCGTTGAATATAGGGTTGAGAATAAGTGGGCAGCGTACTTGGTGCAGTGCGGGCTGGTCCGCGAGGCTAAATCGGCGCGGGTCGTCGGAAGCGGGCAGCGAGCTCTGGCTGCCGGCCAGCGAGCGTGACGTCACCAGCCGCTGCAGCCGCTCGTTGTTCTGCTTCAGGTTTAGCATCTCGTTCTACAGTAAAAGAAAATTAAAGTAGGTGATATCAATCAAGTGAGTGAAATTTTTTAATAAAAGTGCAGTTTACAATATTTCATTTAAAAGTATTAAAAAGTTATTAAGCGCCTAATTTTGAGGAGGCATGAAATAGAAGAATTAGCCTCGATCGTCGGTCCAATATAAATTGTAAGAGTTGACGCGTCATCAAACATATTTTTTGTGGCGTGAAAATATGCTTATGTTTTTCCCCTTCGAGGTATTTAATAATATCTTGAATTAAAAATGGATAAATAAAAAAAATGGTCAGCGTATGGCGCCTTAGTGGTCAATAACTATAGAGGTTATAATGCTTTGATACATTACGACATTCGGACAGAAAAAAATTACAAAATTACAAATTTTTATCCTCACTACTATTATACATATAAATGATATTTACATATTTCATAAAATATTTCATTTCAACCTACTCACCCTCATCTTTATGACGGTATCTTTAAGGCTTTCAAGTTGGTGAGCGGAGCTGAGAGCTTCCAGTCTAATATCAGTGAGAACTAAATCTTTTTCCCTTAGCTGTCGTTTTAATTCATCGACTAGTCCGGAGTCATCTGGTTTATCTGTAAAGAAATAACAAATCAGTACTTGTTACATATTTAATCAAATTTAATACGTATAAGCTTATTTGAGCTTTGAACATATCTTTCAAAGTGCAGACCTCCGTAAAACTGCTGTTACCCGTGTGATCTTGCCAAGAACGCCGTCAGGCGGTAAGGAAGTTAACACCGGTTCTAAACTCTAAGTAAGCTCTGAACGAGGTGCTGTGCTATGCCTTTAGTTTTGTTTTAAATTATGACCGAAGTGGATTGGAGTAGGTACTACTTGATTGAGGCTAACAATCGAACCTAGAACTTCAGTTGCTGGTCCTGGGTTTTTAGAAAACAACAACAGTATTTTCTATAGAAGTTATACTTATATGAATACAATAAAGTCGTTTTCTATTTGTCTTTTACATATCCCATGAAGCCAGTGCTAAGTGGCACAGGTTTCACTCATCTAAATTTCACTAAGTAATAAACAAAGAATTGTTTATTGGCTAAAGTGAACGAGTAAACATTAAAGGCAGGTCGAGTTTATTTGTTGGTGTACAATTTGTCAACTTCTCGTTTTACCCATTTTTTATTTATACATGTATAAGAGATTTTGTATGTTCATGCAAAATTTATTATGAAATAGTAGAATGTTATTAAGTGTTAATAATTTATTTATTTATAAGGTACACTAACAGTAGTTACATACTATGTGTAAATATAATTTAAACAAAATTATTGTAATGTTTTTATATATTATGCACACCTAATAAAGATGTACACAATATTGATAATATGGGAAAAATTAAAAATCACGCCGCAGAGTTGGCAAACTTCACATGTCCTCATAATGTTTTTAATTGTTTTTAGTTGTTTCTTTAACATCGAACACGTGATAAATTAGCATTTAAATTTGTATTAACAATGCCATTGGTGCCTTCGTTTGTTCGCGTACTGTATAATTTTATGAAAGCACTTCTTTGAGTCGTCAAATGCTAAATCCTAAAATGACTAGATGTTAGATTTTTGCTCTTTTCATATAAGTATGCTAGACGTCACTAATGAGTTCTACGCGCTTCATCTACCGTGTTATTTAAATTAGGATTGACAGTTGATGCTAGTCTAATATAACAAGATCGTAACTTTTGTTATGTGTTGCATTATACAGTCGTTTAAAAGTCGCACCTTAGGCACTCGTCGGCCACGATTTGCTGGAATCACCGGTCTTGGTATTTTACTTCTGGTATACATGACTTAGTTTGTGCCTACAACACCTTCCAGCTATTTTATTACATTGCCTCATACAAAATGCACAGTATGATGTGATAGAGTGCTGCTACCTCATCGATAATGGTCTAAAGTTTGCCGTGCAAAACTTTAGAAAATTCTACCTGATTTTTACGTCGGCATTATGTCACAAACTGTCAGCAAATACGAAAGCAATAACTAATATTCTACTGTGTTTAATTTTAACTTCTCAACTATTTCTAAAGAACCAATAAAAAAACCTTTCTCTTTCATGTCTCATAGAGTACGTATAATTAAATAAGGTGATGGATTGTTTCCCTTCATCATAACACGACATATCAATTACGATAAGCAGACGACTTAGGTAAACTAACGTGCATTTAAAATATGACACAGTTGTTTAACAAGTGAGTATTAGCTATAAAATAACTAAGCATTTACCTTTGGCTTGTTCATCAGTCTTAGATTGCGGACATGCTGTTTTGTCTTTCGTGTCTGGAAGTGCTTCGTGGGAATGTTCTAGACTATTCTCGTTGCTCCCTTCACGAATGGTATGCGGGTCATCGTAATGATGTGAGCCCGATGAGCTATCCTGTGACGACAGTTGCCCGAGAGATGAGTGCTTCGCTGTCTTCGATATTTTTGCGTTTCTTGAGAAGGCCTTTGTAAATGATGATCTCAACTGCAAAACGAACATGAATTCACGTTAGTGTCGCCACGCACGCCAATAAGTATACCTACAAATCAATTTAACACAGTTTTTCAAAAATGATCCATCTATATACACATTAAATTGGGTTCCGTTATGTTATGCATTAACTCAACATACATCTAAATGTGATATTTTAGAGATTAATGTGTAAAGGCTTGTCTGGAAGAGCAATTTTTTAAGGACCATAAAGAAATTTAAGTTTATGTATATTCCCTCTTACAGTAGCAAAAAATTTTTTAAACATTTGCTGTATGAACATTGTTGCCGAGATGGAACTGAACACTAGAAAATACGAAAAAAAAAAAAGGAACGACTGAGGCTATCAGTTGCGATCCACTCACATAATGTCCTTAATATCGTTTTTAAATAAAACAAATTAAATACTAAAACATAAAATATTGTGAAATATCGTTGTGTATTTTGGAGATTATATTATCATTCCATTGAGTTCAAGCTTTATTGAGGTCCTAACAATGCAAATTGTAATTTTATTTTATTTTATTTATTATTAAAGGCAACCAATAAGCTGTATCAGTTACAAAAACGATCCTTAAAAGCATTAAGCAATAATCTGAGTGGCATCATATATAAATGTCACTACGGCATGACAATATAATAAATATCACCAGATTTACTATATTATGTGTATTTTTATTGTTATTTCGTCCCCACAACACGTTAAGTATGGTTTTTGTTGCATGAATAAATTTATAACGTATAAAAAAGTTATATTAAGTAATGTTCGATATACATAACTTGACAGTAAATAATTTTGTACATATAAAATATTATAACTGATTCATGCATTACTTTATTAAATGTAAAAGATATCTGGCTTAAATAATTATGTTGAAAAATATTCTGCCATTTTTTTCCATTTACAATAAAGTGTTTTTTTATTTTATCGCGTTTGTTTATTTTATTTAACCATCTATCCGATAAGAATCTGTTTTAGGGAGACCGATATTTGAATGTCTAAATTTCAAAAGCGTTCGACTCTGCTGGTTGTACCTGTGAACAACATCTATACCACGTTTTACGCAAATAAAGATTATTATTATTATTATTATTATTATTAGTTAGTTAACCCATTCGTGTCGTCATCTCGAAAAGAAATAAGGATATTGTCGCCAAACGTTCAATCAGTTCGCGTAATTTAATTATGGCACTTAAGTATATATTATTTAGTACCATTTTTTTAGATAAAAATATCAAACCTATCTTTTGTACACGAATGGGTTTAATCACAATCGTAAATCATCTCTCAGGCGTCTGTTACTAGTAATAATACTCGACAAACTGATTTTAAATAAGTATTAGGTAAGTTTTCTAACACGTACCACAAAACTTGGTGCGTACGATCGCACATGTATGGTTCAATTGTTATTAAATAAATTGCGATTGTATCAATGTGGTTGGTGCTTATTTTCACAAATAATAGAAATATTAAAGAAATGATCTGGTACATACCCATCCTTTTTTCTTGTGTTTTTTATCATGTGGCACTGATGATCCACTGCTGAGGCTGTTAATACTGGACACGCTGTCTGTTGAGAGATGACGCGTGATCGCCCCGTTACCAGTTTGTGCGGTACGCTGCGGTGACGACTGCTGCGGTTGTGCGTTACTGGGCTCCTAAAATTATGAACATTTATTTTAACTAATACAATTATACGTATACTGTCATTATATTTTTTGTTCAATTCCATTTTTTCTGCACATTATAATACGCTTCAGCCCTTAGTGTGTAAGCTCCAGATTGTAGACCTAAAGCTTCCAGCTGTACCTTAGAAGCTTTTAAAACTATAAAACTCAAAGCATCTGCAGCTACTGGGCCAATACTTTGTGCGCTAAATATAGATGAAAAATATAAGTTTTTTTTTAAAGTTGAATAAGGGTTAAAAATGATGAAAAGGGGAAAAGAATCAAAATGCAGATGCGTTGTTACCCCTAAGGACTAAGATGGAATGCCTCGATTGAACTCGATTCCAGTAAAATGGGTCTCCGGTTCTCTACGGTCACCATACGAAACACAGCAGTACTAAGCTGCTATTTTACGCTCGTATTCTGTGAGAGCGTGGTCCTTCTCAAGTCGAGCCGACCCATTCGTAGTACAAACATAATATAGCTGCAGCGTGACTCTACCACGTATAAAGTTTTATGGTCGTGTGGATACAGGTACACTTTTGGATGCTGACTAATTAGAAGATACCGGACAATCTTAAGTTCTTATGTGAACAGCTATAAACCAGTCCTAAAAACTTCCCGTCGGTTTTTTTTCTAATAGATATAAAACTTAAACGGTAAACAATACCTATAGAAACATGTAAATAAAAATAGGTAAATATTCCCGAAAATTAGAGTGATTTGTATGATCAGTATTAAGAATACTCAGTACACTGAAACTATAATGGAATATATTGGAGGCTTTGTTGTAAGAAAATTAAACATGCGTTTAAAATGTGAACAGTGTCAAAATTTAATTTAAAGCAGTGTAAATCAAAAAGGAATTGTTTTCTGCAAGAACAGAGGCGGATTAGTCTTTCCTTCCAAAGGCGTCAAAACTATTTTAAAAAGTGGTAAAGCCAGTTAACAATCTACTTTATCAACATTACATTACATATCGCATTGAGTTCGTCCTAAGTTATATCTACTTTATCAACATGACTAGTGCATATTTTTTGTTTCCTTCCTTCCTTCCCTTTCCTACCGCACGCGCTGCCGCCGAGGTGAAAAAGAGGATCTCGGCGCGCGTCATTATACTAAGTGATATTACGCCATCCGCAGCGCACGGCCACCCGTCGCGTCTTATGTACATTAACCGCAAACCGCGCAGGACGAACATTGAGTTCTCCTGTTTATGTTTAATATTCACCGCATCAGACATTGTGTCTTTGTAACTCATAAAAGTGTGAGACGCCCCCGTAAGGGCAAAGGTGGAGAGTGTGGGACTTCACGAGACTGTTCCGAGAGTGCGTGTGCGCCGAACCACGTGGCGAGCTCGCTGTATAGCAGACACTCCAGGAGGAAGGCGCGGCAGCCCTCATCAGGTCAGTGCGTGCTATCCCACCTATTTATTTTCCCCTTTGCCGTATGCACCAAAATTACAGTCCACTAAATCTTTATCGAAGATACCTTAAGTTACTGGCGTCTCCATTTTTAATGGTCACTTCTCGCTGGATTGACCTTGACTTTCCGCCCTTATTAGATCGTTATCGTAATAAGCGTTTATATAATTAATTATTTATATTTTAATCCGACTTCGGATTAACCCCGCCCTTATTAGAACACTAGAATAGGTCCTAATAGGTGACATTCATAGTAATTTTAAAACTATATTCATAGAATGAATAAGCATATAATTATCTATATAAATTATTTGTTGTATGTTCACATCACGTCATCAACTTTTAACTACATCTACAGATTATACTGTTAAATTACATTTATTATTTGCACATATATTTAAGCATTATATTCGTTATAAATAACTTCATAATTATTATAAAAGTTAACAATTAAAGTTCATCGTTAACAAAACTAATATTTAATAATTCAACCGCGTAGCGAGGTCGCTTACAGACTACCCGCTTATAATTATATTATTTTTGCCGCATAACTTAAGTTGTAATGCCGCCTAAAAAACAAATAGCATCGAATAATAGCGATTCCTCGGATAATGAGGGCACACCTGATGCTGAGTTGGTTTTATTGTTAGCTAAACGAGATGCTTTATTTGAAATAGTGCAAAAAATATATGATATGTCCTCGGACATCCACACAAACACTTCCACGATGGAGCGTTTTCTTGATGGAAGTTCTAATATTAATGCTTTACGTATTGAGTTTAAACAGGTCTTAGATAATTATAATTCACATTTATTAAAAATAAACCCTATTGCTAAACCTGATTATAACAGCCTCATTGCGTTTGAGTCTCTTTGCGGTAGAATAAATAGGCTTTATTTACAATATTCGCAATCTAATTCACAAAGTACTAGTACACCATCTAAAGCCAGATTCACACTTCCGCCTATCGAACTTATGCCATTTTCGGGTGACATTCGCTCATGGCCTTTATTTTATGCTAGCTTTAAATCAACCGTCCATGACAACACATCGCTTACCGACGCTGAAAAGTTATACTATTTGCTAGGTAAACTAACGGACAAAGCCCTATCTGTATGCTCAGGTATAACTCCTTGCGCTGAAAATTATAAAATTTTATTGCAAGCACTCGTTGACAAATATGAAGACCGGCGTATGCTAGCATCTACATATATTAATCAGATGTTCAAATTTAAGCCATTGCAATCGGCCACCGCAAATAATTTTGATTTATTTACTGATAACTTTATAAGTGCAGTGCGTGCTTTACAAAACTTAAAGTTAGATAATCTCGCGGACTTAATTGTTCTTCATATCGCGCTTAAGAAGCTGGACCCGGATACCATTCGCTCTTTCGAATATAGTCATAACTCGATGGTACCTTTGATGATTTAGTAAATTTTATTAAGACCCGCTCCAAAGTTTTGCAACGCACCGATTTTAGTACAAATTCTAATAGCGCACCAAACAATCGACGAGGTAACGGTAATAATCGTCGCTGTAATAATACTTCGTCGCCAAAGTATCAGGCGTACGTAAGCACGACGACTAGTTGCTCAAAGTGTCTGTGCGATAATATTGTGCATCAACACCTATTTAAGTGTGCAGACTTTAATAAAATGACGCCGCAGGAACGATTTAAATGCGTAAAGAGTAACAATGCATGTGTGAATTGTCTCAGTTTAAGTCATCGAGTGTCTAGTTGCTCTTCAAATTATAGTTGTCGAGTTTGTAAATTTAAACATCACACATTGTTGCACTTCCACCGCAGAAGCGATAATGCTTCCCCTGCGCTGGCGCGTTCTCCACCGCTTCAGCCAGTTACACTGAAGTCTACAACCCCCGCGCCCGCACACTCGCCACCCCTCACCGCAGGTGCGCGTTCAGACGTCGCGCTGTGTACTTCGTTCAAGAATGTTTCTCAACGTTCACCGCCTCCCGCGCGCGCAAGTCGTTCGCAGAGAACTGTTTTATTATCAACCGCTCAAGTATTTGCTTACGATGCTAAGGGAGAGAAACAAATTATTCGTATATTATTAGACTCCGCGGCTCAAAGCCATTTTATGACTAAAGAGTGCTGTCATCGTTTAGGCGTTCAACAACACGATACCGAATGTACTGTAGTAAAGGGATTCGGTGGAGTTGAAAAAATTGTAAAATCGAAATCGATTGATATTAAAATTTTCTCACGATTCGACTCGAATATTAACTTCAATATTTCAACGCTAGTTGTTGATCAAATCACCGACCTTTTGCCCACTGCTGTGGTAGACACATCTGTCTTATCACACTTCCATGGCATAAGACTCGCTGATGAATGTTATAGCATGCCTAATAAAATTGATGTTTTGATAGGCGCATCCCTTTTCCCGCACTTACTATGTCCAGACGTAATTTATTCGTCTAACGACTTGTCCGGGCCCTCGGCTTTGAATACGGTATTTGGTTACGTTATTATGGGCTCAGTGCCGACACTTCAGGTAAATCATTCTTTAACGTGCTGCTCAGTTCTAGAGTCTCCTATCGTTGACAAATTAGTGCAACGATTTTGGGAGCTTGAACAGCCACCCTCCGCACCGCCCATTCAGTGTCCTTCAGACATTGAATGTGAAGAGTTTTATAAATCTACGACATCCCGCGATCCTTTTACTGGTAGATATATAGTTGGCCTGCCATTTAAAGATGACGTTTACTCTCTCGGAGATTCTTATGAAACCTCTCGACGACGATTCATGTGCTTGGAGAGGAAACTTCAAGCCTCGCCTACATTAAGGTTAGCATATGATGACGTCATAAAGGAATACTTAGCTAAAAATTATATATCCCCCGCACCGCCGTATGACTCTCATGAACCCGCTCCAATATATGTCATACCGCATCATGGAGTCTTACGCGAAGATAAGAAGTCAACGCGTCTGCGCATCGTCCTGGATGCTAGCAGTAAGACTAGCACTGAGCGATCATTAAATGATATTCTGCATTCAGGACCAAATTTGCAAGGCGACTTGTTCAATATAATTTTAACTTTCCGCTTACATCCAATCGCTATGACAGCCAACTGTCGCCAACAATTTCTGCAAATAGTTGTTCGCGATTCTGATCGTCGTTACCAATGCTTCCTATACCGCTTCCGTCCACAAGACCCACTTGTGTTATACCACTTCAATCGCGTGTGCTTCGGTTTAACTTCGAGTCCATACCATGCATTGCGCACGGTAAGACAGCTCATTGATGACGACGGCGCAAAGTATCCCCTTGCGAGTCGTATCGCATTTACTTCGCTATATATGGACGACATCGCGTTCTCTATGCCCAGTGAATCCGAGGCCAGTGAGACCTCTCGGCAGCTGATAGACTTATTCAAGGGTGCCCAATGGGACCTGATAAAATGGCATAGCAACCGTCGATCTGTTTTAGATGACCTCCCTACTTCCCATAAAATTACAGGAGAAGTAGAGTTCGATAAATCAATGCCACATAAAATACTAGGCTTGCATTGGTCTACCGATAGTGACGCCTTTTATTTTAAGATATCTGTTCCCGCTGATGTGACGTGCACTAAGCGCGCCATCTTATCTACTGTCGCTCGCCTGTGGAACATAATGGGTTTCGTTGCTCCCACAGTAGCGTACGCCAAATTGTTAATAAAGCAGCTTTGGCAACTTAATTTAGATTGGGACGACATACCACCACCGCCAATTATTAAGATGTGGAGGCAATTCTGTGCTGAATTACCAGCTCTTAATGATTTACGTATCCCGCGACATGTTGGTGTATCCAAAAACTGTACTGCGTCACTCCTGGGGTTTTCCGACGCCAGCGAGCACGCATACGGTGCCGTAGTCTACATACTTACATGTAAAGAGCGTCAATGGTAACACCGTCCAGTTGATTTGTGCAAAGACTAAAGTCGCACCGACGAAACCACTATCTATTGCACGCCTTGAGCTTTGTGGAGCGGTTTTACTCTCAAAATTGCTTCGCAGAGTACTCGACAATTATTCTCTTGACCTTGCAATATCAGTCTATGCCTTTGTAGATTCAAAAGTAGCTCTGTACTGGATAAAGAGTTCGCCACACAAGTGGCAGACCTTTGTTGCAAACCGCGTTGTTCAGATTACCGACAATATTCGCGCTGATAACTTTTATCATGTCGCAGGTACTGAGAATCCCGCTGACATACTTTCACGCGGCGTTACGCCAAATAAATTAGTTTCAAACCCCCTGTGGCTCCATGGGCCTCAGTGGACTTCGTTAGATCCATCTCAATGGCCTCTTCGTACTTTAGACAATGAGGTTATTGCAAATATGCCTGAGAAGAAGATTTTGTCGCACACTGTGTGCACATCCGTCTGTAATTCTGCGATTTATGAGCTCGCACTCCGCATCTCTTCTTGGAGTAAACTTCTACGTATAATTGCGTACGTGTGTAAGTTTGCTAAATTATTGCCCCGCCGCAGCACTACTGTAGTGACTGCTGATGATCTCAGTTTCTCTGAGGTTATAATCCTCCGCGCCCTGCAAAAACAGCATTTTGCAGTGGAATATTTAAATATTGAAGGTAAGAAACCTTGCTCGCCCGCTTTCAATCGTTTAAGGCCTTTTATTGAGAATGGTTTAATCCGCATTGGTGGTCGTCTTTCGAACTCCGCATTAGATTACACACAAAAACATCCAATTATACTCCCGCGCAGTGATCATGTAGTGAACATGATCATTGACTATTATCATATTAAAAAATTGTCAAAAATTTTGGATACTTTCCGCACGCCGCACTGTGAGAAGCAGAGTCTACAAGTGTAATATATGTTTCCGGCTTAGACCCCGTCCAACTTACCCTTTGATGGCTGATCTTCCCCATAGTCGTGTAAGACAAGCTATTAAGGCATTTACACACACGGGCTGCGATTATGCCGGTCCTATCGCATACACTCCTGTACGTCGTCGTGGTGTACGCAGCGAGAAGGCGTACTTATGTGTTTTCACATGCCTCACGACTCGAGCTGTACATATAGAAATCGCTACAGATCTTAGTAGTTCTAGTTTCCTCGCTGCGCTTAAACGTTTCCTCTCTAGACGAGGGCCGATTCGGTTTTTATATTCGGATAATGGAACGAATTTTAAAGGTGCCGCTTCGTATCTTCGCGATCTCTATAAATTTCTAAACGTTGAATACCGCCCAAAGCTTGAGCAAGAGTGTGCTGAGAATCGTATAACATGGAAGTTCATCTGTCCCAACTCTCCTCATTTTGGAGGCGCCTGGGAGAGTATGATCAAAGTCGTAAAAATGCATCTGTTCCGAGTTATCGGACATCAGTTACTTTCATACGAAGAGCTTAATACTGTTCTTGCGCAAATTGAGTGCTTGCTAAACTCGCGGCCCTTGACAGTATTGAGTTCTGATCCTGCAGAGCCTTCAGCTCTTACTCCGAGTCATTTTTTGAATACCGCACCTTTATTGTCATTACCCGCACCCAAAGTCAAATCTGACTCTACCAGTCTGTTACACAGGCATTCTTTACTGGATAAATTAGTTCAGTCGTTTTGGGACCGGTGGAGGACGGAATACCTTCACGGATTACAAGTTCGTCAGAAGTGGAACACCCCGTCTACGGCTATCGTACCAGGCATGGTTGTAATTGTGATAAATGATAATGAACCGCCCCTTGCTTGGCCATTAGCGATTGTCGAGTCTGTTCATCCTTCGAAGGATGGCGTAGTTCGAGTAGTGACCGTGAGAACTACTAAGGGAACATATCTCCGTCCTGTTGCTCGTATTTGCCCTCTCCCAAGACAATAAATCACGATTATTTTGATTATAATTATTTATCTAAATTAGGAATTTAGTTTATATTTATATATATTAAAAAAGTATTAAACCGCAATATTATATTTATGTATACATTTTCTCGCTTACCAAGTAAGGTTAGTAGATGAGACATGCGCATTGAGCGCATCCTCTCACTTTATATACCGCTTATTTATTTGTTTTCCTTTTACTTTTTATATTACGGTTGTCTTTTAAAGGTGACCCTTTAAGGGCGGGAGGAAATGGTAACGCCAGTTAACAATCTACTTTATCAACATTACATTACATATCGCATTGAGTTCGTCCTAAGTTATATCTACTTTATCAACATGACTAGTGCATATTTTTTGTTTCTTTCCTTCCTTCCCTTTCCTACCGCACGCGCTGCCGCCGAGGTGAAAAAGAGGATCTCGGCGCGCGTCATTATACTAAGTGATATTACGCCATCCGCAGCGCACGGCCACCCGTCGCGTCTTATGTACATTAACCGCAAACCGCGCAGGACGAACATTGAGTTCTCCTGTTTATGTTTAATATTCACCGCATCAGACATTGTGTCTTTGTAACTCATAAAAGTGTGAGACGCCCCCGTAAGGGCAAAGGTGGAGAGTGTGGGACTTCACGAGACTGTTCCGAGAGTGCGTGTGCGCCGAACCACGTGGCGAGCTCGCTGTATAGCAGACACTCCAGGAGGAAGGCGCGGCAGCCCTCATCAGGTCAGTGCGTGCTATCCCACCTATTTATTTTCCCCTTTGCCGTATGCACCAAAATTACAGTCCACTAAATCTTTATCGAAGATACCTTAAGTTACTGGCGTCTCCAAAAAGAAAAAAGTTAGATAAAATTAAAATTATAACCTATATACGTCCCACTGCTGGGCACAGGCCTCCTCTAATTCTGAGAGGGTTTTAAAAAAAGAACAGATTTTTTAAAAAAAGAACAAGTTTTTCTTGTATGTTAAGATTGAAATTGTTTTACTATATTATATGTACTTATTTCTGATGGAACATTTTCAGGAAGAAAAGAGTTACATGTCGATGTACAACATGACGCCGAAAATTGAGAGTTATTATATATTAATTTAGAGTATCCTATGAAAAAAAAATTAAAATGAAATATTATGAAAATATTCGATACAAATACTTTTCTAAATGTGTAACATAAAAGTTACTTTCCGCATCATTTTATTTAGGAGTGAACACATGGATTATGGATTATGAAAAATAGTGAGATATACTGCGTAACTTGATAGTTTTACAATTGGTAAGGTAATTGTAAAGTACCTAATTAAAATATTAATTTTGCATCCATAAATCCACAAAAATTTACGTGACACAAATTTTAATGGTTGACGAGTCCTTGTGATACGTATGTCACAGGTGATCGCACTTGTGAAACCTTATTTTGTATTTTAGAAGTGATTAAGTTAAAACAGCAGTTTTTCCAATTTTTCATTAAAATTAAAAATAACCTTCAATAAGATCAAAATAAAGTCAAATATTTTAGATAATGGACTTGCTGACGACTTAAACCTACATAAGCCTTATAAAATATAGATCAAGTTAGTAATATTTTTAAGTTTTGGTTTACATTTAAACATCGCGTTTTAGTACTTTATATTTTAACATGTGACGTCACATAGCTTCTAAACCACCTGTCCCTTGTCACAATGTCATATTTTGTCCCCCCCCCCCACATTTAACGTGTGATGTAATTTATGGATGGCCTCTAAGATGTATTAAGTATTTTCTACATAGTACAAGCGAGTTCTATTTTCGTATCTCCGTTAATATTTACATATTACGCAACTAATGCCTATTTATTCTAAAATGGCATTTTTTACTATTCTTTGTTGTAACATTTTTTTTATCTAAGATACATGCATTCTCTGCCAGTAAACACCAACGAAATTGTATAGAGATACAAATACTCGTATCAAAATAAAATACTATCTCTCAGTATTAGTTACACATTAAAACATTTTTAGGTACTTTTTTGATGTTCTGGAGTTACCTAAAACATTGCATATTAATGTTGTTTTAAATTGATTTCACCCTCTTTATGAAGCCAAACTGGATTGTGGACGAAAAGAGATTTTTGGAGAAAACAATACCTGTAGTTACTTGTCTAATGCCAAGTCAACTAGTTTAGTTTTTGCTGAAAAATTTAATAATTAATGGACATTAATAATAATTGTTTTATAAGTGGTAAAGCCATGCTGCAGTTATATTAGTAGTATAGTTGTAGCACGAATGGGTCGGCTCGACCGGGGAAGGACCACACTCTCACAGAATACCAGCGTGAATACTGCTGTGTTTTATATGGTGAGTGTAGAGAACCGGAGACCCATTTTACTGGAAAATAGGTATTCCGTCTCTTAGTCCTCACGGATGACGACGATCACCATTTTGATTCGTATTCGAGGATAGATGTAGATGTCTATGGTCCACAGCAACCACTTACCATCAGGTGGACTGTGTGCTCGTTTGTCATCCTATTCTATAAAAAAATCCAATAACCCAAAAATAGCCAACCGTTGCAAATGGTTTCCTCCTCTCACTTACTCAATTGCAAGCGCATATAGGGATTTTAACCTATTTCCTAGTTGTACTCCAAGTTTTTTTAAGCGTGACAAACAAGCAAACAATCAATCTGGTAGAAAGTAGATGCTGTGGCTCATAGTCATGTCTTACATCTAATTATTACAATTTAGGTTCGTTATCATCCCTGAAGACTAAAATGGAATGAATCGTTTCCAACAAAAAAGTTTAGTCCATATATACACAGAAGTACTAAGCTGTTATTTGACGCTGGTGTGCTATTTAGGTGTGATCCTGGTGTAGTCGACCTATGCCTACTGCTACTGTAGCTTTAACACAACTGCAACGAGGTGGTACCAAGTATAAAAGTTGATCACTACTTTCGAGCATAACCTAACTTAATGCTATAAATAGTTTACAAATTCGGTAAATAAAGGTATGGCTTAAATCTAGAATAATTTACTATGGCTTAAATCTAGAATGTCAAAATTTAGGAAGAAATGGTTACATGGCAGGAATATTTTATGTGATAACGACTACAAAATAATTCTCAATGTTCGTGCTCTAGATGACACGTGTCCATAATAAATCGATCCGATGAGTCGTTTATAAACAATATCTACAAAGTAGGTCTTTTACAAGTACTTCTTGGCGCGTGATTGATCTAAATGGACATAAATATGGGGCATTAATAATAAAACGTAATGTCACTCGCGTTTTAACGTTTTGAATGTAGAACGCGAGTTATGGGCAATTTAACACACGAAAGTTATCAAGAGGGACTAGAAGGACTTAAAAAGACGTTAATGATCAACGCTTTCCCACGTGTACTTGTCAAAGGAATTTTCAAGAATGCGTCAACAAGCTTTTTGAATTGAGATTAGACCGTACCCCAACCAATGATATGTAATTATAAAAAAGAGGAGGTATAGCACGCCAAAACTGAAGCGTTGAAAAGTGTTGAATTAGTCACTCCGTTCACACTTCATTTTATTGTTTTATTAAATTTAATCCTTTGGCTAACAAATATGAAATAAATATATGATTTTTTACCACACCAATCGATCGATGCCATTGATCGACTTCGATCGATGTCGATCGATTTGCGTGGTAGTTTTAGCTGATCGACGGATACTGGTCGGTAAAACATTGTTCAATCATCGAATGACGTCGATTACAATTAATCCAAGCGATTTTGGAATTATCATTAGTATCTTTTAAATGCGATTGGTGAAGTGAGGCGGCTTCTCGAATAGTCAAACAGCTCGATCGACGTCCACCAATCTATTCTACGATTGATCGATGCCATCGACGATCGGTGTGGTAGAAATTATCGATCGACGTCGACTAATCCATTCC